>JAYMFT010369371.1:0-21835 GCA_038088735.1 Panulirus argus
AAAGCAAACACTTGATCCACGCATCCTGTACCACTTCTAAAACCACACTGCTCCTCCCCAATCTGATGTTCTGTACAGTTTATTGGTTGAACATTTGAATTACTCTCTCATAGTTCGGTGAATTACTCTAAGTGTCTTTATCCAACATTTGTGTCGTATATCCCCATTAAGTGGATGCAGTCCAGGATATTTGGTTGGAGTGATGTCTTTGTGAGGCTAACGTTACAGCCCTAGTGCATTCATCGTGTGCATGTTCTTCCAGACGCTATTTTTCAGAAGGGTGACCAGACTTAGGACAGTCTGAGTTCTTTTTTTTATTTTGGGGTTAGAATTTTGTTTAGTGAAAATAACAGATGTCTTAAGACTATCTTCAGCTTAAATTTGGGCCGTATATTTATGATTATTTCTTGATCCAGTCATCTTTTGTCCTAATTTTGATATTTCTCACGTAAAGATTGTTTAATTCACTCATTCATGGAGACATGCACATGCACATTCAAACAACTGCTTTATTATCTAATTTTTCTTAGAAATGTTGAAGCATGATGATCCATGGGTACTGGGGTTTATGCAGATGTTATGCACATTTATATGAATAATTTAGTTTGTCAAGAAGTACAATATCATTACATATTATACAGTCTTGTGGTCTCTGTCATATATGTAGGGAGTGATAGTGATGTAAGAAATGTTAATAGAATAATGATTTGTATAAAATGTATTATTAATTAACTGGACTGCAACTTTTTGAGTGTGAAAATTTTTGGTGTGAACCTAGAAATATATCTCTGGCACATTGTACCCTCTGCTTGCTTGGGCATTTAACTTTGTTTTTGATGCTATTCCATTATATTTATGATATGAAAAAAGTGTTTGAATAGTGGTTTTGAGAAGGACAGATTAGTCGAAGAGGCATTAAGTTGTGAAGCAAATTGTTAGGAGTAGCTGTCAGTTGATTTAGATTTTGCATTCAGTTTTATGTATTATTGTTTTTTTATTTTACTAATGCTTGTATGTTGCTTCAAAACTATTATTTGTATGTAATTGTACTTTTTTGGTACTTTCTAATTTAATCATGTATTTCAAATGAAACTTATCTATAAACATATTTTTTAAAATGATTGAGGATATGCTTGGTTTATATATGTCAAAACATGCAAAATAGTCTTTACTATGAACATTGATCTCAGCTATTGGATGTTTTGTCCAGTGCTTTGTCTGTTGGTGATCATACAATAAAATGGCTCATGCCCGTTACTGGTGTACATATTAGCATTTTTACTTTTTATTTTCTTAGCTGACAAGTTCCTAAAGGAACGGCAGTACTTCAGAGATGGTCGTTTGGATCGTGATGGACTGGTGGCCTTCATTAAAGAGGTGAAAAACTATCCAGGACTCACTGATGAAGATGCAGCTGTACTAGCTGCCTCCAAGTAAGTGTAGTTACCCTGATAGGCAGAACAACTTTCCAAGTTTTATTTTTCATTCATATCAGATCTCAGACGTAAGATATTGTCTGTCTGTATTGATATATATATATATATATATTTTATTAATCTGAAGTACTGTAAGGATTTTTAATCGGTATTGTGAAAGTGTTGAAAATGGAGGTTGTGATTTTTTTGTAATTGAGGTACAGAGAACCTTTTTTCTGAAAAACAATACCTGGTTGAAAAAAAATAATTTTTCCATTTCTTAGACTTGTAGAATCCCAAAGCCACTCGAGAATGTGGTACCGAGTGGGTGCTGTTCGTAGTATGACTGGTGGGCGCAAAACACAGCCGCAGTTGTCCTATAAACTAAAGGAGGTGAGCTGTTATCACTGTAGACAGAAAGTTGGAGTTCAGAGTAATATCAAGACATGTTTTTTCACTGAGTAATTTTTTCATGATTGATACGGTATCATCCAGATTTATTTAACTGATATTCATAGGAGGTCTGTAATTTCTTAATGATTATACAGTATTGTTCAGATCTGTTAGGTGAATATTCATAGGAAGTTATGAGAAAAGTACAGCAAATTACTTTCTACATATGCTTTAGGTTATATATTAGTAATCACTAGATTTTACAAATGTAAAAGAAAGTTATAAGTTCATACCTGCACTGTTACTTTTGTACCCTACTAAAGCTGATTAACTATATTTCATTTTATCTAAAACTAATGCACTTCATCCCACAGTGATGTATCATTTATTTTTTACCTTGTCTGAGTATATATATAATTATACATCAAACAGGTTTTCTTTTGATGACATTGAATTGCAAAGACACTTGCCAGTGATGTTTCAGGAAGTAATGTAACATAGACTTTGGAAGTTGGACTACCAAACTGAGTAGTCATTCATTTAAAATGACTTGATTTTGAAAGCTCACCATTCATGAGCCGAGTTAACTACTTAAGTTTTGGCATGTATATTGGACTTATCCAGAATTAGCTTCCCCAGCAATGTGATGATATTATTATGATAGTAGTTGTGTGTGTGTGTGTGTAAAGACTTGTCAAGACTAAGCTGGGCTGGACATGGATGTATGCTTGTGGTGCCATTACTGGCACAACGCAGTCAGAGTGCATTGTAGTGCATTGGGCCCTTTTCGATGGATGTTTCTGTTGTATGCAATTTGAAAAACTGACTCTTAACCCCATAATGTCCCACTGAGTTATCCTGTCAAGTTCTTTGAAAGATAAAGATAGAGCAGCCAGAAGCCATAACAAGAAACAAAGCAAGAAACTTCTTAGAAAAGATCTAAGAAGTACTTCTAAAGTATCAGGATAGTGGATGAAAGGAATAAGCAAAGTGATGAAATTATGAATGTGAACAGAATGCAAAAAATTAAAATGTTCTATGATAGGAAAGGAAGTTCAATACATGGGGGTCCACAAGTACAGAACTCCCTCCACATTCATTAGTGTTAGATGATTACAAAATAGATAACTACAAAACTAACTGAAGGAGCACTTGGTTTGCCACATGTAGTATTGAGTTAACAGTTAAGGGCCTAATGTGTTAGTTGATGAAGGTAATGTCCCTGACTGGATGATTCACATTAACCCTGTTCATGATTAATGAGCTTTTGGTAACCAGTCATATAATGAGGAATCATCACTTTAGATGGTTTGACTGCCCATTTCAAGGTGTTTTAAGGTATCTTAAGCATGAGGTGGCAGTTTGTTCACTGTCCAATTACAGGATGAAGTTGCTGCTACCTCATAATTGCTTTTCTTTTATTCTACTGTGTGGCATTTGGTCTCTGTGATATAATGTTTTGTGAAAGCTTGATATGGCAATTAACAAGACAGCATGTTTCTTACTTGGGTTTCATTAATCATATAAGTGTTAAAGAGTGGAAAATTAATAAAACTATAAATGGCAAATGTTATTATACTTTTTATGATCTCAGACAAAATTAGTTGGTGCTGCTTGTCTTAAGTTAGCATACCTCTAGTTATGAGAAGTAACAAAACCAATAAGCAAGGCATATGCTCTTATGATAAATATCAGTTTTTATCAATATTCAAAAAAAAGAAAATCTGTGTTGGAAATTATAATTTAGGACAGTACATTTCTGCTATATTTATATCCTCATTTTCTTCTTTTTTTTGTTCAGTGTTGATATATTGTTTATTTCCTTGTTAGTGAACACTATCTTAACATTTGTCAGTATTTCATGGGTCTTTGTAGATGGGAAGGTATTAAGATAATACTAGTTATTTTTATATGAAGTGTGGATATTCAGTGACCAACAGTGTTCTGCTTCTCATGTCAAGATTTCAAGAAGATTGGAGGAGCAAATGCGAGATGAACTAGATTGGAAATTAAATGTAGTGAGTTTTGATGTTGATCATACGAGTGTGTGAATTCCAACCACCTTTTTTTTTTTTTTTCAAACTGAGATGTGTGTTTTATACATATTGCAACAGTACTTGCTTAATACACCATAGCTGTAACAGGCACACCTGAGTGAAAATATAATTTTCCCATTTTTGTTTTCAGGTTTGTAATTACTTGCAAAAATTTCCATGACATTTGCACATGCATTCTTTCACGTTTCATAGCAACACCAATGTGTGTCTGTTGTGTTCAGAGCATGTGCTAATATACAGTGTAGTCCACTCTCCATGCACTTATCATTTTATGTTCTTACCTGCTACACTCATTGTCTATCCTCACTTTTTTCTGCCTATGTCTGATATTTTTTCCTTATTTTTCTACTTCTCTCCCTTCTTTTATCCTCTTCATTTCATTCAACTATTTTCTTTTTCCACAGACTTTTCCTCTCTAACACTCCTCTTTCTTTATCCTATCACAATTATTCTTTTATCTTCATAAGATACCATTGGATCTTCTCTAACTTATTCCTACCCCATCTTCATTTGTTTCTTCTCATCCTCACATTTTTCATTGTCCCTTGCTTCTGTCACTCATTTATTTCTGCTGCCACAAATATTCTACGAAGTGGAGGAATATAAAATTGGTTCTTAGGAAAAATTACTTTAACAAAAAAAGTACTGTATGTTCATTGAATATTTGGAGCATTGTATTTGTAGTAGGATGTTAGAATGTTATAAGCAGTGTTTTTACTGTTAAACTATATCATGAAATGAAACCTTGGTTTTATTCAGATTCATAGATGAAGGAATTAATGCAACACTGAATCCCTCTTAAATCTTTATTTGTCACCACACATACACCAAGCATCCTTCTCTTCATGCCTTATCATTTATGACAGTGTTTGTTGTCCTATGCAGTAGGGAGGATACACAGAAATTTTAACCATGCACTGTTGTCCTGCATCTCACTGAATTTCTCATTTTCTTCCTTCCTCTTATCTCTAAATTTCCCAATCACCATTATATTCATTTATTGTTAATTTTCACTTTAAAGCCTTTAAAGCTGTGTGTTTGAGTGATCCTAACTGGATTTTTTTAGAAAAAATTCATGTAAAGTGATATATGATTATTTAAAGAAAAATCTATAAACCCCACTTGAGCTTAGTTATGACTTAAGCATTGTACCAGATATGTATTTCAGATAATGACAAAGTTATCTGAAATTAATGAAGGCAGATGTATTGCAGGGTGATCAGAATTTTTCATTTTATAATGGTTGTTTGAGGTTAATGAGATAATTTATGTGAGGTTCCATATTTTTCTCCCATATAGTTGCAGGAATGTATGTACTGTATTATTCATACATAAATGTCAGTGAAGGTAAAAGTTTTATTACTGTCAAAGTTATGTACTGTTGTCTCATTATGAAAGATGTTAGATCTTATCTTTTTCTAGAACTTCTTAGTATTTGAAATTTTGTATGAGGGTAGAGTTATGGTGAAGTACTAGGGTAAGAGTGAAAACTTATGCATATTTGAAATGTAAAGATTAGTTTCTTTTAATCCTCTTGATTTTTGCTACTTACACCAAATGGCATAAAATATTAGGTAAGTTGATAAAGGGATATAGATGATGTGTTTAAGCATTAGTTTCATAGTAAACAGATTTTATTGTTGGAAATCAGTTCCATGGCTTGGGGGTCATTCATTTTTAAAACAAATTTCACTTTCCTGGGACAGACTTTCTCTTGCTTATACATATTCATAGTACAACAGAATTTAACACTTTTATTAGGGTATTTTGTAAACAAGCGAAATACCTCACAAGTGGTTAGTGCTGCCAGATATTCCATTACATGAACATTCTGATTACTCAGCATTGCAAAATGTACTTTATGACTTTAATCAGTGATGTCTGTGTTCAGAAGAATGACACCCTCCTCATTGCTGATAATGTGTGATATAAGGTAAATAGTGAAAAAATTGTCAGAATATATCATGATTCAAGTATAGGTCCTTGTTGCTTTTCAGGTGCTATTACACTATTTTGTTTTTCTTTCATTAAAGTACATCAGTTGTAAAGCATAATAATAAGGTTCTCCTGAACTAGGAACAGGTAAGAACCCATATCATAGTGTTATGCTGCAACTGACAGGCCATGCTCCAATTCTAAAACATGATCTTGAACAAAGTTTGGATAAATGTGCTGATAGGGTATATACAGTCAAATCGTTACTGTTTTTATTGGAGGGATGCATGTATTTCTGTATCCTTTGGTCAAATGGTATTTTGCAAGGCCTTAATATGATAGCAAATGATTGTACTTTTAATTTACCAAGGTATACCATAACTCTGATTCTTAATTAAGTAGTTTAAGGTTACCACAAAACTAACTTACAGAAGTGGAAGAAAAGCACATCAGTTGACTCCTAATGCTTAGAAGAAATTAATGAGACCAGCAGATTGGATTGATTTTATTTTCATTCTATTACTATGGAGGGTCTGTGAAGATAAGGGGTTTTATTTCTGCCATGTCATGGGCAAACCATACCCTTATTATAGCCCTCCAAGAGGAAAAGTAAAATGGAGAGTATGGAAAAAATACAATTTGAGCTCCTCAGATGTTTGTAAATCTGACTCTTAAATGTGTAAAGGTTATAGGAAGAGGAAAATGTGAAAGAAGAAAATTCCAGTGATTCACTGTTTGAAGATAGAAGGAGGCATCATAAAGTAATCTTTAGTGGCTGGTCCCCACACAGAAACAGGGGGAAGCAGCAGCCATTTGTGTTTTTTGTGTACAGTCCTTGATAGCTCAGACAAATGCAGGCAACTCACCAGAACAGTGACTTAATACTGCAGAACAGAGAAAGGGCAGCAGTATAATAATAGATGGAAAGTAGTGGTTGAAGAGAGGTAATACCAGGAGAACTGAGAAGATGGTGGGCTTTTGATTCCACTTTGATTGAGAAGATGGCAATATCTTCATACTTGAGTGAATGAGACCTCTGAAGATATGGTGTTGCTGCTGAATCATTCAGGTTTCACTTTCTTTTTTCCCCACATTTCCTAATCTTACTAGACATTTTTACTATCTCTTATCTATTATTGTATGATTACTTTGTTATTTATCTCTTCAGAACCCTTCTGAATCACTTTTTCTATGTGTTAGGAGTCCACTGTTATGCTATTTTTCCACTTCCATAACTTCCTTTTATGGTTCCTTTAAACTGCATATTTACCTTCTGATTTACTTGGTGATCTACAATTAAGTGATGCATACAATACAGTGGAATTTATGGATGACCTCGCAATCACCTAGTATCAGCTTAATTACTTTTCAGTTGTTAGTATCTTTTCATTATCATTTATTTTAGTTATTGATTCAGAGTATATTACAGTATGTTTAATTTGTTGATAGTTAGTAGTCAATAAATTCCTTATGAAGAATAAGAAGGATTTGGAATACTGTAACTACACAATTTTCTTTATGCATGTCATTTATTTACTGATATGCGATTGAAAAAGGTTAGCAGAAGTTAAATTTTTCCTTTGGTGAGTTGACAGTAGTTAACAATTAATACTTTATCATAGAATTTGGAAAGTTTAAGGTAATCTCAACTAATTTCATCATAATAACCTTTGCATACCTTTCTTCGGCCTGAAAGGACATTTTTCAACCTATATTGGCAAATCAGTGGTCTTTTCATTTTTTTGCAATTAACATAGAGGTGTTTCCCCTTTTGAAATGAAAATTAGGCCCAGAAAGACGACATATAATTTTCTTTTGACATTAGGTAGTCTCAATTATTTGGCATTAGAAGTGGCAGTTTGGGTAATTATTGCATTTATTTACAAATTGCAGCTTTTGATACTAAAAGTTAAAAGATTTTTCATTGTCGAAGTAGAAATATTTATGTTATTTCAAGGCCTGAATTTTCATCTCATATGGGCAGTATCTAAATCAGATCTGAAAAGCTGAAGATACTATTGACTCACCAAAATAGGTCATGAAAACAATTTAGACTGAAGAAGTACTGTGATCGTAACACTTTTTTTTATGGTAGTATTGCTGTAGAATGAAAGAAAATATTTTGATGGAACTCCAAAGTTTAGTTATATATTTATTTCATTTTGCTCGACAGATTTGTTTATAATGATATTCTTGATATGGACTAAGATTCATTACTGTTTAGAACCTAGGAGAAAAACATTTAATTTTTGTGATAGTGGTAACATTTGTATTAATGATAACTAGTATGATATTTAACCTAAATTATCATAGCATGTACCATAAGGGATGGAGAGAGATTTAATTACATCTTTTCTTTGAAGGTCATCTAAAAGTTAGGTAATCTTAATGTAGGTTAGATTTTATTGTCAGTTAAACCTTGGATGTAATTTCTGTTGTGTCTGGAACTGACTGATATTCCGTATGCCTTAGTGAATATATTTTTTTCTCTAAAGCTGAAAGAAAGGTTTCCAAGTATTTGATGAATTACTTGACAATGTACATTTTTAGTTTTGCTTTTTCCAAAGATAAGCATGCAGCTATGCTTATTGGCCACTGATGAAAAGAGACAAAATTGGTGGTCCAAGAATTGCTTCTGTTATTTCTCTTCTTGAAACGGTTGCAGAAACATGAGCTATGATAATTGGGTTATCATAGGCATCAGATTAATATTGATTGGAAGCTAGGCTACTTAAATTATATATTTATATCCTCACATGGTGACTATTTTCTGATTTCAACCGATGAAACTTTGAGTATAGGCTGCCTTAATGCCAAGCTATTAAGAACAGTGCCAGTCAGTCAGGGTTTATGTTTACTTTACATTCTGAATGTAAACTCCACCTATCATGCCTCAGAATTATCTTCAACATATAAGTTGACTTAGCATTCAATTGGCCTGTGGCACGAAGCTTTAACCAAGCTTCTTTGCTCAAAAACTCTGATGTAAAAAATTATATCATTATGTAAAAAATTATATCATTACCCTTTTGAACAGTTCGGGAAAGAATTCTAAACTCGCTGACCCTTATCTCCTGAATTTTCCATGCTATGAAGTAGCCTTTTAAACCTTTGTGAACTGCCAGCATTTACTGTCTTAATGGTTTGTTTAGGTCTTTCTAACCAGCTCTTTACTGAACTTTTTTTTTTTGGTCTCTGATTATTCTGGTGCTGCATCTCTTGAAGAACTTTTCACTATCAGTATCATCCAGCTGATTTAGGAACTTGAAGGCTATTATTGAGTCTTCCTTCTCTCTCCACTCCTCCTTGGTGGACAGCTTTGTAGCCCTCTACCTCTCATTGTAGCTCATTTCTCTTAATTTAGGTACCATCTTTTTAGCTTTTCTCTGCACCCTCTCAGTCAGACCTTTGTTCTTCTTTTGGTGCTAGACTTGTATTATAAAGGGATTTTCTTATGGTTCGTGTGTATCTATGCAAAGTGATCTTTTAATAGGAAGGCTGTGACATTAATTGTTGTGCCTAATGTTTATATGGAAAAAGAATTACATTCTTGAATCAAGAAGACTGTTCAAGAACCACCTGGAATTTGACTAACTTTGCTGTTGTTAGTAAATGCTGAAGCTTTACATTGTTACTTGCTAAGTCTATTTCAATGACTTCTGAAAAGGAAAATCCTAATGAGGAACGAAGGGAATGATGATTGTCACAATATTTTTAGTTCCCTTACTGTAAGAGTACAAAGATTTTCCTGAAACAAGTGTGCTTAAGGTCACTTTCTCATTAGGCTTTTTTTAAGTATATCCTTTGAAGTAAGCACATGACTAACCTACAGAAATTATTTACAAAGTTACGAAGCTGCTATCTTAACCTTGAATGGCTAGGTATTTTTAATCTTGCTTGGACATCTGAAGTGTGCATTTAATGTAGATTGCTCTGGTCAGACACATTCTTTTGTATGTGATTGGGGTAAATGGTGATTTGCAATATTGCTATAATTTTTTTTTATTTTAAACAACACCTTATTATTAGTTGAGCTATACTCGATCAAATTTTGATTACCTGAATATAGAAGCTAGTCCCCTGAAAGAAATGGAAACTCCATACTTAGATAATCTGATGCCAGACAATTTTAAGGTAATGCTTGTTATAACATATCAGCCAAAGCATGTGTCTTTGCAAGTGATTCATGTTTGAGTACAGAGATTAGTCTCAAGTACAAAAGTCCTTTCTGCTTATACATTATAGTATCCTATGGTTGTCCAATAATGAATTTCAGGTTAATCATTGTACCTAAGAAAAGTATCTTCATCCTTCTTTCTTGATCCTTCACTGCTCATCTGTGTCTTCCTTTCAAGCGCTCTAAGGACAGGATGAAAACGCTGATCATGCTAGAAGACGGCACCAACCAGGTAGCCCCTTATGCTTCTGTCACTCTACTCATCCAAGCATTTCAGCTACCACAGGAAAAACCTATTCAATGTATTGGCTGTATGAGAAAACTGACCTCCCTGTTACATCACTTGCTTTCACTTGAATTTTGATGTTGGAATGGGCAAATAAAGGGATAGATGTAGCTGAACTTTGGACAAAATTCTTTACATGAACCTGTTTAGTCAATTAAGATATGATAAAGCACTCAAATTATCTTACAAAAATTTAAGCATGGGTACTCCCTTACTGCTCTTTCTCGCCACAGTGATTTTGCAGTGTCAGACGGGTTAGCAAGGGGAAATTTATGTCTCTTGGTTGTCTTTGCAAAAATATGTGTTATTATTTGTTTTTATGTGTGTTTGCTCTTTTCAGTGTGAATTGTATAATGGTGAAAAAATTGATACTCAAGGCTTTACTCACATTTGTGCGTACAATATAAAGCTTTACTTAAGAGTTATTATGACATACAGCTATACTTCTGAATTATATTGCTCATTATTTTTTGTAATCATGTTACTGTTGATTATTTGCACTTACAGTTATCACTGAAAGCCCTCAGATTTTCTTACTTTTATTCAATAACAGTGTTATAACAAATTTCTTATGCTTTGAACTGTTCTTAACAGCACTCACCATAGTCCACTCCCTAAAACAAACCAATGGTGCACCGTTGCAAATGCTATTACAGCTCTTCATAAGTCTTTCTTGTCTAAATATATTTCATTGTTAGAAGTTATGTAATCTTGCATTTTGTTTATTAGTTGCTTGTGACTTTGTTGCATGTATTCATCATCCCATTTACCTCATGTGAATGACTTATTCTTAGTTTTGTGTGTGCCTTTATGTACGTGTACATAAATTTTCTTGTAGTTGTATTATTCTTGGATAAAAGCTTTTCTTATAATTATATTTTTATGACTGTAGCACCATCCCTATATCATGAGACTTTTACAGGTTTAATGTTGAATATGCATTGTTTTAATTTCTTCTGCAACTATTTTTTATTTCAAAATAAGTTAACGTTTGCTGTGCACATTTTAGTCCGAATGTAATTTAGTTCAATACGTGTCATTTAAGCTAATCATGAAGTGATAGATTTGTCATGTCTTTAAATGATCATTTTTTCCAATGATAGAAAAGGCAAAAGATATGAAACTTAAGGTTCATCAATGTCATTTGGCTGTGTAGATTACTTAAACAAAACTGCAAAGTGTATCTGATGAGGTAGTACAACTTATTGTGGCCTTCAGTAGTGATAGTTGAGGTTATAGTGGATTCTGTAGAAAATGTATAGCTGCAACTTGCTTCTTGAACAATAAACTAATATAGATGTATTTGGATGAGAAATCATATAAGTGCAAGTAGAAAGTATATATTGTTTCTTTGCATTCTTTTCTTTTTTTAATTGGAACATAAAGAAAGTTTATTTTGCTTCCCAGTCTATTTTGCACTCATCTTTGACAGAAATACATACTGAACTTGGTCTTATTTTAGACATTGAATTGTTCGAGATATCTTAGTTTCATGTTGAATATCATGCAATTTAATATGTGGTTAAATGGTGACTTGATGAGAACCCTGTATGGTTTAAACAAGACCTAATGATTTTTGTGTTAAGTTATTGTACATAAAGCAGAGTTACATAGCTTTACAATTTTACATATCATTTTTTGATGGCCATAAGTTAGTTAACATTTATTGTTCATGGAAGTTGTGCTCTGGGAGAATTATAGGGCTAATCTGTATTCATATATATGTTACATTATCTGAACATATCTTTGCATAATGCCTGTGTCCAAAAGTTGATTGGGTAAAAGGTTACGTGGAAAACTTTTCCATTGATATGTACATTGGTTTCATCATTACTAACAACTGCATGCTGGTAGTTAGATGCTGACAAACACAATAAATGCAGCTCTTCCATATTTTCAGAGTCTTCCAGTAGTTATTCTTAGTCCATTTCACACCTTCCTGCCTGGTAAGCCGCAGAAAGCCTTTGTCCAAGCTCATGAATAAAACTATGAAGAACTTACACATCCTGATTCTATGTCTGCTCTCTTTCTTTCACTGTGGTATCCACAGTGGCACCTCACCTTCTCATGTTTCCGTCCAGTTCTTATAATCACTGCTCCTTTAAGAGCCTGCTAGACTTCCCTTTCAAGCAAGTACTCTTGAAATTATTTTATTAGTCTCTGCCTTGTATTACCATCCAAAGGAACTCTTACATCTCAAAACATAAGGTCATATTGGCCAGCCACTTCTTTGCTGCATATAAACTGATATCAGTTCAGTGTATCTTATAAGAGAGAAAGTCAGTTGTTTTATAGCTTTTTATTTTCTATAGTTAATCTTACCTCTCCCACGCACATTTACAACATCTTATATCTAATGAAGGATTAGAGTAGACACACCAGATTATTTAGTGGTGTTGAACAAGGGATAAAAATCCAAGAATAAATCAATATTATTTCCCTGGGTGAATCTCAGAGTCATTCCTCTTAACTCAGGCATGCTATCTCAGAACCCTATTGATATAATAGTCCACTAACAGATTATAGCCCAACCATTAGAAAAAAGATCTTATTATCCATGTACTTGGAGATGCATTTGATAATCTAATGACCTTACAACCTTTTGATAAGCTGTTGGCATCTTTCCTTAGGCGTATGTTACTAAAGTCTGTGTTGTCTAAAGTTAGCAGTAGAAATTTTGTACATGAATGTCATGAACAAATGGTGTTATTTACTGTTTACTGGTTACATTTTTCAGTCTTGATTTGATAATTTATCGCATAGCGTAGGACCTCTAAACTACGAATCACTACATCTGAAACTTTCACAAGAGGATCATGTACTTATGTTGTATCTACTGACATAATGTATTTGAGCTGGCACTCAAATCTGTCAGCAAGGTTCTTAAGTCCAGGGAGATAAGCAAGTGGCTTCCACCCCATTTTTGTATTTCATCATTTTGTGGAAGAGCAGTAATACTTAGACTTGCTTGTCAAGGTTAGGAATGAATTTTGATCTCAAAGAGATTCATTTCTTAATCTAGGTAAAATGAAATTCTTACGCTTTTCATTTCATCTACTTCATAGTTTGATGCATCTGTACTGTTGCATTCTTTTCTCAGTAGATCCTGCAATGATATCATCTATTGGTAGACTTTGGTAATATGGCTGAGCTTTATGTGCATTGTATGTCAGCAGTAAATGATGAGAATATAGTTGTTACCTCTTATGTGACACAATAAGGTGGATTTGGTATTTAATCTTTTTGTCCACTTGGTGTACAGTATCCTTGGCATACCCAGTTTAGGCTCAGAAAAGAGTGAATTTAAAACTGAAACTCATTTTCTTCAGATCTATCCCCACAAGAGTTTTTAGTGTGCCACACAAACTCCAAAATTTCCTCCAGAAGCTGTTCTTTCTCATTTTGTACCTTGCTTTCTGTACTTATATATCAGATTTTCGTGCTTTTCTATATTTACACAATTCCATGTATATACTTGTGCTTGCCAAGGCAGAGTTTGAATATTACATACTGTTTTGCAGGGTTTATAAACAAATGGTAGTTTCATCCCTTACCGTGCCTGTTGATATATGAATGCATGAAATGGTGTACAGGATATGAGAAGATGAATACAGTAGAACTAATTCTTTGATTGGGACTATGAATAACCAGTATATTTCATTTAAACAGAAAAATTAATCCACACTAACAGTTAGGGATAAAGAGAATTATGAACAAATGAATCATAAGATCCTTAGCAATTTGTTTAAATAGCTTTTCTTTGATTTACTGTGAAATAACACTGAGCATGTGTAAGAACAAAGCAATCTCATTCCCACATATATGTTTTGAATAACTGTTACATTTGAAGCACTCACTAATGTGTTTAACCTCTCACCCACACACACATTTTTGTGGTTTCAATGAAGATCTCTTGAATCTGCAATACTGTTTCAACATGTTAGTACTATAAAGAAGCAAATGATTCATGCACTATTCTTCACTTTAAAGATAGAATAGAAATTTTTAGATGATTTTTATATGGCATTTTGCTGGATAATTTCATTCCTATACACGAAATGATAATCGCGTATGCATGAGATACTTTTTCTCTCTAGTGGGAGTTGTCATGGGAACACAGCAAATGAAAGCTTTGACTCCTTTGATAAGAGTCTGTAAGGCTTATTGTCCAAACCCAGAGGCCTTATGCCCTTCTTCTAATATTTGATGGGTCATTGTATAGTTAGTATCTTCCACTCCATGGGATTTTTCCTTTCAATAAGAATCTCTTGGCTCTCCCAGCAGTGGCAGGTGCCATATTGGATTTACTCCTCTTGCTATGACAGTTCCACACTATCACGCTTTTTCTTGTGTTAGTATTTTCATACCGTTTTATTCACTGTACATCATTCTTTAGCCAGTTATATATCCTATGGATTTAAAGACACTGCATTATTTCATTCCCATGATATTCCTAGTCTTAGTCCATGCAGAATTTTTCTTGAGGATTTTTGTGATGCCCAGCATTAATCAAAGAGTGCAGCTACAGTTAGTTAGTGAAAGGCTGAAAGAGGTGTTTCACTTCTTTATCACATTATATTTGCTCTTTCACCTCTGATTGAGTCAGTTGGTTAACTTACTGTTTTTGTCAAGAACCCGCTTTATTTCTCTAGTTGGATTTTTATTAACCACATGGGCTTGGCCATATTGGTCTGGTGTTTATGACTGCCATTAAAACACCTCAGCTGGCTGTGAGGAATTTCATCTTTGCTTTGATGACATTTTTTCCATCCAGCTGGGGATTTTTTTCTCTTTACTTTACCTTAGTTAAACCTTTCTCAGCATCACCTCCTATCATACTGAAAGATGGTTTTCATGCCTGCTTTACCCAGATTCTGTAGAAGGAAGTTTTCTCCATCACTTCCTCTCCTGGTGATGATTGTGCTGCGTAGGTTCCTCGTATTTTATTACCATTTCAAGTGCCTGTGGTGATGGACCCAGTTAGATTGAAGATTCCATTGGTCAGAAGGGTCTTAACATTAGGTACTTATCTTTCAAAGGAGACTGTAGGTTTCAATCTAGGTCTCATGGATCTACATTGACCTGATGGCATCCTGCTGCCTTGATGGATTCTATTAATCCTGGATCCTGTGTCACTTCCATCAAAAATGTATTTCATCTTAATAATATATCAAAGAAATGAGGGGGAATGCAAAGGGAATGAATTGTAGTGGAAGAGTGGGCGAAACATAATACTTTGAGGAGGTTTAGGCATGTCAAAGGAATGCAAGATGTGGAGTTTAGGAGAGTGTATGGTTGTACAACTAAAGGGGTTAGTGTAAGAGGAAGACCACCTGTGAGATGAGGAAATAGAGTGAAAGAATATTGGAGGGAGAGATTTGGTGGAAAAATGCATGGAACAGTGTGTATGCAAGGGAGGCATATGAGGACAGGGATAAGGGGAGACTCTTTTGCCGTGGCCACCCCTTTGATGGGTATTCCCGGAGGGAATGGGCATCTAAGATATAGATAGATAGGTTGAAATAAACACCAAGATGCTGACCCATGACAGTTTCTGTTTTGAGCAATCTGGTTAAGAAAAAATCCAAAGAAGGATAGATGATGATTTTGGATTAGATGATTTTCCAGATTTGAATTAGAACAATAGCTTTTGGCTTGCTTATGTGTTGCAGAAGGTCGTGCTGGCTACATTACAGGGCTAAACCCTTATTTATAATGTGCAACTTATGGAATTTATGCAGCTGGTCAACTGCCACTCAGTTCTTAAAGCTGGAAGGTGTCCAGAGTTTGGTTGAACTGCCTCAGCTTACCTAAGTTCTCCTGCTTGAAGACAACATACAAAATACAACCTGCTGAGTAAGAGAACATATAAAGTCCATAGTGTTCATACATTAATTCTTAAAACAATTATTTATTTCAAAGGACTCTTCATTTACAAGGAGTGTAGGCTGTAGGGGTTCTGAACTGTACTTTATAAGTTCAGTGAAACCAATTTCCAATGGGGAGAACTTATACTTAGAATTTGATCCTAATGCCCACAACAAGACCAATTTACTGAGACTGGCACAACTATGAACAAACTCCTCAGAAAGGTCTACAGGACCTGATTTTGGATATGGAGCTGTGGTTCTGGTGCATCAACTATGATAGTGAGAGAGTGAATGTGAGTGAATTCAACCTTTCTTTGTCTGGTCCTGGTGCTGCCTACACCAGTATGAAAAAAAAAGTCTTCTAAAGCAAGTAAATAAGCAGATCATTACAAAGGTAGATCATAGGGAGCCCTTGAGTCAAATTCGCTCTACCCATGAGAACTTCCTCAGATCATGGACCAAGAGTGACACTGGATCATGGTACAACTTTCATTCTTCATCAGTTTTTTGGATGATAAATGTAGGGTCTTCAGAGAAGAGGAAATTGTTCCAGTAAATGAAGTTGAGGTAAAGGTGTGCAGTGGAGGGGATTGGTACTCTCTCCTTCCAAATGAGGACTAACTTTTCCCACTGCCATAGGAGATTCCCCAACTTGATGTCCAAAGAGCAATAATGGGAGTGAAGTTAGTAGCCAAACACTTTAAACAAGACTTTTGTTCATGGATTGAATTAAGTTCAATATGTTACCTCCCAATGATAAGGGACCCTTAAAATGAGGATCAGTCTTGTGCATCTGGAGGTTCACACTACACACTGACTCACCAGACAGTAGAGAGAGGACCTTAGGTCTTCCGATTGGAGCCAATAAGGTTTTATTGTTCCCATGAGGGGATCAGAATTCTTGTTTACTGTACTCATAAGACACCTTCTAGAGAGAACTGGTTTTTATATTCCTCAAAACCCCATGTATAAATGATTTCACCTGTCAAGTGTATGAATTAAGTGTTTGTGTGTACTAAACAGTGTAAGAGAATTGCCTGACCTTGTTTTACAGGGTCTTGACAAATACCTGCACAGTGTAAGTATCACCTGCAATGTCTCGACTGATTTGGCTTGTCTACACCAACATCTGGAACAAATGTTGACCTGCATTTATTCTTACTAGAACAAAATAAGCAATAGTTTGCAGAGAATCGTATGGCTTAGCTTGATGCATATTTGATCTTCATTCAACATTTGATTGCGATCTCCTTATTCCTTTGTTGTTTTCATTTATGATATATTTATAAGTTGCATTGTGAATTGCTAGCATGGTAATGCATGTGCAGTAGATGAAAGGATATTCTAGCATAATGATCATTTAGACAACATATGCAACTGCACCTGTTAGTTTCCTCATAAGTCTGTCCAGTATCAGTCCTTGTTGACCAGACTTGTCTGTATTTACATCAAAAATTTTTTTATAGGCTTCATAGTTTCTCTCAAGTGAAAGATAATTTTAAGGTGATACAATGATGATGGGGCAACATCAATTTAGAAATGTAGCCAGCTGATAGTTTTTCATGTATTATAGGTCATTTTGTATCATTATAAATCCCAATAGAGATCAATGTCATCAATTTTACTCCTTAATCTTCTCTTATGTCATATATTTGTTATAAAAAATTTCATCCTCAAAAAGTGGAAATTTCATACCATATTTCAAGATTTCGTATTTATTCAATCTTTCATGTATCAGTACTAAATAAAGTTGCCCCTGTATGCCCATCTGTCTCGTGTCTGTAGATGTGGCAAGGCATTTTCCATATTCATGATGACCAAGCCCCCATACGCGGTTGCCGGTGATTCATTCATTTCCTTGGTGGGATAGAAAACGCTGGCTGTTGATGTGAATCGTTTTACAAAAAATATTTCATTGTTCTGTGGGAAAGCTGTGTCAGTAATATGAGAAGTATGAGGAGAGAAAATGGCTGGGTCAGTGGTTATAGCACTGAACAGTGGTAGTTAGGTGACAAATCTGTAAAGAAAAAAGAAGTTGAATTATGCATACACTATACTGTCTTTCCTGAAATGGCTTATTCAATGGTAATAAACCATGGAACAGTCTTTTGGGTTTGACTTTAGACGATAGTCTTTGGTCCCATTATATTATACATGACGGATGAAAATTTGATCTGTGAAAATGGTACAATTATTTCTTTTTTCCTGATGCTACATGGCTACGTCAGGAAAGGCAATTGGTTATGGAAAAGAATATTATCGTTAATATAGTTTCCTAGCTATTTGTTACAGACATTGATAGTTTTTTCAGGTGTTAAATTAATCCAATAGTATATAAATCTAATTCTGAGGAAATTTTTACCCATGTATGTATTACATCCCCTTCCATTTAACTTCAAACAATATTTTAATCATTGTATTTCAGTCTGAAGTTGCTGCATTATCAAAATTGTTATTTTGAAATTTTCGTAGATCTTCTCAGAGTCACTGTTTTTATAGAGAAATTTATGTAGATCTCTGATCAGTTCTTTACAAGGTTTTTTTCTAAGAGATAGAGTTAGTGTTTTGGTTTTAGTTATCATCATCATAGTTTCATCTCTGATAAAGTTTGGTACATTTTCTGAGTGTGGTCTGACTAGGTTATTGTGAAAAGCAAGTATTTTGTCTTTCATTTTTTAGTTTTGTACTCAGTAGGGAAGATATCTTTCCTTCTGTTCAAGTTATCCAGCTGCCACTATAGCTTCCTCTTACTTATCCTGTTTCATGTATTTAAGACATAAAAAGAAAAGCAAAGTTGTTCTTGATGATAAAAGCTGAGTTTATGCTAATCTGAGAAGCCTTAATAGACAGGCTAAGAAGCATAGGTTTTTTATACATCTTTCTAGGATATAGGGAAGTCTCTGTCCAAACATTAGAGTTTTTTCCAAATAAATGAGTCAGCTTTTTTAGCTATATATCTTAAACTGGTGTATTTAGTTCCATGGGGCTTATGCTCTTGTTGATATTCATATCCGTAGTCAATTTTATGCAGTCTGTTCACCCATTCTCTTCGTACTTTTGTCATGGAGCTTTCTCTGTACCTGGTCATTTAGCCCTCAACATGATTTGACCACAATGGTTATAGGTTATTACCCCTACACTTGGGTACACACTCTCAACTGAAGAGTTGTCAGTGTGGTTAGATTTTGTCTATTTAGTTCCCTAGAAAGACTATTATTCAAAACCATGTTTGGACCACAGGATGTGTTGTGGACATATCTTTATAGATGGCATGACCATTATTGAATGGGCATAACCAGCTTGTCTCTGAAGGATAACATTGAAAATCCTAGGAAGTACTTGTAAGGTTTATGGAAACATATAAATTAAATAGGCTTGGTACTAATTTTGCAGCCAATTCAGCTGAAAATAGATAAATTTGTAACAGGCATTTTCCCTTCATTTAGTTATTAAGCTAGAGTGAATTTTGTCATGATTTGCTATAATTCATAACTTTCAAGCAGATAACTTTTTCTGTACATTTCATAGGTGTGAAATAGATATTTATACAAGCATCTCTGAAATACAAGCATATAAACACCAAAATATCCTAGAAAAAGATCTAAATGCAATAAACAATGGATCTCATTATATGATAAAAGTTACAATAATGATCATAAGAAGAAGAAGCATAGAAAATGAACTATATACAGTGAAGATTTAGGGATTGAATGATGCTGAAATTTACTTTTGTGAAAATGAGATTTAAAGATGGTACTCAGCTGAGACCACAGTGTTCTTTAGATAAAGATTAGCATGCATGCTTACAGAACACAATAACATAACATACAAAGTTCCTTCCACAGCATACATGCCATATGAATATGGAACAGCTGCCTCTGATAAAACTCTTACTGAAGAAAAACAAGAAAAGATCTCTTAAAAATCCTGAGTTTATGGCAGGGTGCAAGGCACATATGTTTACAAAACTGGGGAGATATTTAAACATGGTATTCCAGTGTTTAGAACAATGTAGGATTGTATGAACCAGGGAATATTAGAAGATATTTATACTGTCCATCTGAGGTGGCTTAAGGCCCCTTAGACTGCATCACTCTTTTACCACTGTTTTAAAGATTTCATGGTTAAAAATTTACTCATCTAAATAGAGTGTAGTTTTCTGAATATTTGGATTAACTGACATCTTAAAGCTGCAAAAAGAATTAAAGATAAGGCTTATTTTTCCTGAGGGTTCTTCAGACTAATCATCCAAAGTAGTTGAAGAACATCTAAGCAACATCTGATGAAGTATTAAAGCTAAAATTACTTACTTATATGTTGACACCACAAATATGAATAATGCATTTTACAGCGCTAATGAATTTTTCTTAATGGTAGAAAAGCACATCAGAATTAGAGTGATGAGTCATCATGGTTATATGGATGATGGATTTTAGCCATATAGAATTGTCAGCTTCATGCTGTGGTATCATGTTTCTTTGTTGCAGTTGGTGCAAGTAGTTACTCGGTAATCAGTAAAAAGTCTCTCTCTTTCTTTTTATTTTGGAATTTAGATGAAATACAGCACAGTACATAACTTAATGCCATATTTAATTATGTGACACCTATGACTTCGTACTTTTCAAGTCACTGGAAAACAAGCAGTTGCATGTGCATGAAATGTATGAAAAATAGTGCATGATATGTACATATGTGTATCTGCATTTTAGTGGATATTGCATTTTGCATTTTAAAGTTAAACTGCACCATTGTGTTGTGTTAGGTAATTTGGATTTTGGTAAAATTCTTTAACACTATATACATTACATGATACAGGCACATGTAATCAGTGTATGTAATACCAGTCTCAGGTCTGATGAAGGTAGACTTAGCTACTAGTATTTTCATTATGCATTCTTACCCAGGTCATTCCTTGCATTCTACTGCTTGTATTCAAAAGAGAACTGTGAATTTAATGCATCTTCAAACCATGCAATTACAGTACCTTATGCAGTCATAGTAATATTTGCAGTGTATTATAGAGTAGAGTATGGAAAAAATGCTTAGCATGAGAGGCTATTTCTCAGTTTGCTGATATTTGATGCTATTTTCTCCCTTGGTAAATATCATATAATAGATCTGATCCCTTTGCAAGACTAGTTTATCATCTTGGATATATGTACACGTATATTTTATATATAAATACCTTAGGTCCCAATTTCTACGAAAGAGCCCTGGTGTTACCCAGGATCTCTTATTACCCCAGGTCCAATTTCTATGAAAATGCCCTGGTGTTACCTAGGACCTCATTCTAAATATTCATGCAGCCCAAGGCTGTACTGCTTCAAGTATCAGGGAAATGCAGGCTCCTTTGGATTGAATTCTTTATTAGAACTGCGCTTTCAGTGACTGAATGATACAACCTCACCAATGGTGGGTTTTCACTCGCAATGTAACCTCAAGTAGGTGGAGTCCAGTAATCTGTATATTGTCCCTGGGGATAGGGGAGAAAGAATACTTCCCATGTATTCCCTGCGTGTCATAAAAGGTAACTAAAAGGGGAGGGAGCCGGGGGCTGGAAATCCTTCCCTCCAGTTTCTGCTTTTCCCAAAAAGTTACAGAGAAGGGGCCCAGTGAGGATTTTCCCTCTAAGGCTCAGTCCTCTGTTCTTAATGCTACCTCGCTAAGACGGGAAAAGGCGAATATGTATGAAAGAATATATA
>JAYMFT010369382.1:0-21835 GCA_038088735.1 Panulirus argus
GTCGAGCGACAGCATTTCCAGACCCGTGGTGAAACGCGTGTAATGTCCCGTCTCCCGTTCACAACACGGCCAACGAAAGTATGACACAGTTCCTGAAATCCTACGTGGAAACACCTGGTCATCCCACTCACACACACACACACACACGTCTGTCTGTCTCTGTCTGTCTGTCTGTCTCTCTCTGGAACATACCGAAAATAAATCAGGTGAAAATATATGATAACCTAGCTTGGAAGCTAGAACGACGATTCAATGTACAGCCAAGAGAAATTATAAAATATCTAAAAGAAAACTTAACGTATGGTTGAAATTAGTTCCAGACGAACCAAGGATCGATAATTATGTCCTGCAAGTGGGCAGCGGAGATGAAGAGCCTTACATATTTATATATCAAGCAAGAAGTGCAGTGCGTGCTTCACGCCAGCCGTGCCGTTCTGGCCAAATCCTCGTTGTGAGTGAGTACACACACTTTCTCTATCCGCATAACCATCTCCTTTTGTTATCTCTGTGTATGTTTGTCTCATCTATCTCAAACATCGAATGCACCAGTCTCTCAACCTCGCAGTAAAGATGTTTCATCCTGGCTGCTGCAGCCACGCTGCTGGTGTAAGATGCCAATAATGTTCTTAGATGTCAGTAACGTCGTCAGGAACCTCCTCCTGTCAACATTTCCGAGTCTGAAACACATTTCACCTTGTCGCCTCTGGCCATTTGATAACTGAAGGATATTCACCTCCTTGCCTACAAGATAAGCATTACAACAGGACATGTAATTCGGTCCGGTTGTTCTTGTCTTAAGGACAAGAATTCCTCCTATAAGAGTGGCAAAAGCTAAAAGCCTTAACTCTGTGCCACACTGAGCGAGCCAGTACAATAATCCAAGCCAGATTTACACTGTATACACAAAGCTTATAATCAGAGAGAGTCAAAAGACCACATAAATGCACATTGCAGGAAATGAAACAAAAAAAAATCGTGATTAATTCACACAGATGATATGCACCTTTTTGAGGGTAAAACGCCAGCAAAATTCTCTTTATGAATTTATAAAAAAACAACACAAACTTCGCCTTGTAAACAAATGACCTGACCAACTCTCTTCGCAAAAGAAAAAAAAAATCTTGTATACAATAACTTTGCCAACTTAAAAGCCACATTAAGCTCTCTTTGTTAGCATAAAACCTTCTAAGCTCTCTAGGAAACAAAAAAAATCTATAAAGCTCACCCCATAAACAGAAAAAACTGTTAAACTCCTTGCAAACAAAAAACTGCAAAGCTCTTCTCGTAAGCAAAAAACCTGTAATGCTCTCCTTATATAAAAAAAAAAACTGCCAAGCTCTCTCTGTAAACAAAAAACCTAATTAGCTCTCTTTGTAAACAAAAACCCTCCCGAGCTCTCCCTGCAAACAAAAATACCCGCCAAGGTCTCGTTGTTAACAGATAACATGCCAAGACCTCCTGAAGACTTGTTCTACCTTGTCCATGTGCTTCTAAGAAAACTAAAGTTAAAAGTCCTACGCATCCCTAGTCATGCTGCTATTAATAATCCGTAGTGTGTCTTGCGTCTTTAATTCACAATCAGCTTACCACTCAGCCTCTGTGTCTAGAACGCTGTGTGCATGACTAGCTCCTCCTCAACTTAACCATTCTATAATCACGTATCTCTTGCACGGACGTTCATTTGTCTCCTTAACACTAATCGCCTCGTCTTTCAACACAGCAACTTAAGAGTACACCAAGACAGTAAGTGATCCAATCAACGATGTTCGGTCGGAATGACCAGACGAGGTAGGTGCCAGTGGCTGTATATAACAGGACACTGTACCTTCCACAGGTCCAGGAGAAATTACAAAGTAACTGAAATGCGTCTAGATGGTAGGGAAGATCCCATCCCACCAGCCTTAACATACAACAGACGTAAACCTCAATGTCAACTGACAACCAAACCACAGATTGCTTGAGTTATGTCGAACACACGAAATCACACACACACACACACACACCACAGGCCTGGAGTCACACTAGTGGAGAACACTGTAGCCATGAAGTAACTAGAACACATGAATTAGATGAATTTGCAGTTAGAAACACAAATAGTTACACAGCAAGAGTAAGTTTATCTTTTTGTGTTATGTGTTTATATATACAGTGCCAAGTCACTATAAACCAGAAGCATAACATCAATTACTGTCATTAAGACCGAGATGTAAAGAGACAGCTGGATTAAATGGAATAACTCACTCAACGCTCTCCGCTTGGTGATAACGGAAATAATATCCTCTTTTTCTCTGGGTCTAACTCTGCACGGGGAGAGTCCGTCGAAGAGGGAAAAACAGTCTCGAAATTCAGAAGCCGGGTATCTGCAAGTGCTGAAGAGTCACAGGTTATTTCCCACGGCCCTCGAACAAGCGGGAGAACAAGCTCCACCCGGAGTCACCTCACCCATCGTTAGCCAAGGAGCCCAATGCTGAAAATAAGCATGTGGACTTCTGCATATGACAGTCATCTGTTTATTCCTCAAAGTCTTCGAGATGTACCCCTAGCACGACTCTAGGCCTGATAAATGAAAGGACGCTGCACCAGTTTGGTCTGTGCGGAGAGCAAAATTATATACCTGGAATAGTGGAGTGAAAATAATGAAGCGGTGTTGGTGCATAGCTGTATAGCGGGGTATGATCTACGGCAGTGTAGTTTCCTTGGTACACGTAACGTAGTTTCCGTCGTGATCCACCTATTCGTCTGCGTCATCATCCTGGGCACCAAACTATCATAACTCCTCTACCGAATAAAGCGTGCGAATAAAAGTGTCCATATGGATACCTTAATGGGAACGTGAATTTCTATATCCCTTGTCTATAAACCTTAAACCTCATGTTGCATTCTCAGGACAGTAAAAGTATCATACACATGTGTTTTAAGATTATGTTTTGTAGGGACAACTTTGACAGGAGTGACTGTGTGCCATTACTACTGTACATTCTATATGAATATCTGTGACCCCGTAAGTTTATCAGAGCTGAAGTGTACTTCTCTAAAGTAGTCCTCCATACACAGTTGGATCAATCCTTTGTACAAACAGTGCAACTGCTGAGAAGAAAAGAAATTTCGTCATCTGAATATTCAAACTGGACTCCTTTCTAACCGCATGAATCTGTACTTCTCGTCCGCTAAATTTGGAAGGGTTTCCGTTGCCAGAACAACACACGTGTATTATCCCGTCTCATTCAAAACACGAATAAGTTTAACAAATAACCTATGGAAGGCCACTGATGATCTAGCTACAGACTTAGCAAATATTACAGTGACAAGAAAAGGGTATTTGCTCCAATCCAGTGGGGACGACCTGTTCCCTTCGAGCAGAAGCATTCAATAACTATTCCGTGTTCTGTTACGAAGACAAAGCTAAATACAGGTAGCGTCTACCAACCCACTCGGTTCCACGTTTATCGTTGCCATAAAAGCGACCTTATACTTATCGAGGTAATATACACCTTCAAGTGATAATCAAAAGTGGAGAAAACTAAATAAGTATGTGATACAAGAAGAATATGTTTAAACTCTGTCAAGCTCTCAAGTAATAACGACTGCTTCACACCCTCAAGATATTGGTTAAGTAAACTATCCGATACAATGATCAATATCGTCAATTTTGTCGAGTCATATTCTGTTAGAAAACATATCCCTTTCCGTGTGTCTGTGGGTATTTCGTCCGTCTTCGTATTCGTTAAAGTGCAGCATTACAGCAAAAGCTAAGTCACTTGGTACATATGATGGAGTTGTATTACGGTGGTCAGAAAACTGATTAACTCGCCGTACAACAAAGAATATTGATTAACGGTCAAGCCTCAGAAGGGTTGGACGTAAAAAGTGGTGTGCCGCAGGGGTTAGTCTTGAGACCAGTTCTCTTTCTCATATATCTCTGTGACACTGTTGAATCGTTGCGTTGCAAGATTTCACATTCGTGAACGACACTAAGCTGAGAAATAAAGCTACAACATAAACTGCATATCTACAGCTTTAAGCTGACGTGGACAGTTTGATGGACTGGGCTCACAGGGGGTAAGAGAATATTATCTGCAAGTGCAAAGTTTTTGCACTGCAATAGTAAAATTGAAAAGGCAAGGTACAGAGTGCAGACTTTATACTACAAAAAGTAAACGAGGAAAAGGACTTGGGTGTAAAAATGTTATCTCCTAAGACCTGTAAGCTTATGAAGAGTTTAGAATATGTAATATGGAGACCTAAGCTTTTGTCTTCAAAATTTTTGAGCTTCATAACATGTTACTGGTGCGTCCCCACCTTGATAACTGTATTATGGTTTGGTTACCCCCAATTGAGAAAAGAAGTAGATAAGAGCGACTTCCGCAGCGAATTACCAAATAATTCCAGGAATGACAAACAATTGCTGTAACAGCCGGCTAGACGAGGGTTTAGCTTAGAAAAGCGAAGTTCAAGAGATGATCGAATACAGGTGCTCAAAATCATCAAAGGCTTTGACAGTCTCGAGCTCAACAGCGCTTTGAAACTAGATTTGTATGACATAAACCGTAGTAACGGATACAAATGAGTAGACAAACGCTTTAGTTCGAATGAAGCTTAGTTTTCTTTCAAAAGACTTGTTAACATACGGAAAGGTTCACTAACTAGAGTAGCTGAAAGTAATACCAGATGCGTTTAAGAGAGAGTTGAAAAATATATCGCTTCACGTCCACCACCGACATGACTTGCGCCTCCTTAGTTACATATAAAATTCACAGGCATTTCTCCTAAAGTCATCCGTTTGCTTTCCTCTTACCACACTAACATCTATGATTCTGATCTCTTCCACTGGCACAAACAGCCTCGAAAGAACCCAATGACCTGTTGAAGTCTGCATTCCATTTTTCACCTTACCATCTACTTTACTGATAGCCTTCGCTCCGTCCCTAAACACCTGTCAGATCTAAACGGAGACTCTCCCCTCCGTCTTAAAAGTTTGTGTGAAATACCGAGAGGAGGTGTTGTGTGCAGACAGACGTCGTTTAGTGTAGGTGTCAGTAGAATATACTTCTCCGTGAGGTGTTTGGGATGACAAGAGTGTGCGGTGGGCGTTGGCATCCTCTGCTCCACACACAAAACCTCATCTCTGCTGTCATTCCACCCAAGCATCAATGACATGCGGGTGAGTTGCCGTTCAGATGCGACTGGTCTCGACGGCATGAGGCCGATGGCTATCAGCGTCGAGGAAAAGAAGAGAGCAGGGAGTAAGGGATGAAGACAAGCACTGGTAAATGGTGATCAGTACAGAAAAGGAAGATAGGTTGGAAGAGTGGGTAAAGAAAATAAAGACAGGCAGATGGTGATAAATACTAAAGAGAGACAGGGACAATCGACGTCTTGTTGCAAAGGTGTGAGAAGAGGGTGGGTGCAGAGGTGAGTGTTTGTGGGCGAGGGAGTAAAAGGATTCAGAAGTGTGTGTGGTAGTAGCAGAGTGTGTTGGGCATATACGAGGTGCGTTGGTAAGCGCGTGTGTGCAGGAGGGGTGGACTTAACTTGGAGTGTGTGGAATGAAGGTGCATTTGCCGGTGTTTTGTGTTAGATAAAGGATGGTGTCTGAGTTATGTGGGAGGGTGTTTGCTTTGCAAATGAGAATATCTGCGTTTGGCAAGTGAGGGAGTGTGTGTTATCACCGCGTAAAGAAATACCGTAGGTTCTGGATGTAGGTAGCTGGTCTCGTAAGAGTGTGTGTGTGTGTGTGTGTGTGTGTGTGTGTGTGTGTGTGTGTGTGTGTGTCGGCGGGGGAAGGAGAGGTATTCTTATATCTTTGTACTTACAGCATCCAAGACTGAACATTTCACCGTATCTTAATCAGTTCCATTTCATCTCGAACCAGCATTTCATCGTAGCGCAATTCCAGTTCATCTAAAACCAAACTCCCAGCTTAAGTTAAACTGCCGTAAACTATCCCTAACTTTCCTCTTACTTCAACAACTTTTGCACAACTAAACTTATCCTATGGTACCCCAGGCTAACCTATCCAAGTCTATTTTCACATCCGCTACTTAAATCAATCCCATCCTAATCTGTCTCATTCACGCTTTCCCCTAATATTACCCGATTTCTTACTGACAAGTTACATTTTGATTCTATAAAAGCTCGCTTTCAATCATTT
The DNA here is from genome assembly GCA_038088735.1 of Panulirus argus. Classification (NCBI taxonomy): domain Eukaryota; kingdom Metazoa; phylum Arthropoda; class Malacostraca; order Decapoda; family Palinuridae; genus Panulirus; species Panulirus argus. Next base: position 6,152 of record JAYMFT010369382.1, read on the forward strand.
CCTATATATATATATATATATATATATATATATATATATTTTACTTCTGCGTGCCCGGGAGTCGAACGCAGACTATCAAGAACAGCAGGCGGGTAGCGTCACGAGGCCACCGAAATAGCTAGAGGTAAAATATCTACTTATGTTAGTAGCCTATTAGAAATCATGCCATTCTGCTAAAAGATTCGCCATCAGTCATATAAGTTATACATTTAGGGTTTCGTTGCGCCTGTGGCTAATATTACACCACAGAGACTCTCTCGCCCTACTAGACTTTCCAAGTTTTCAGTAGCTTCATAGGTATCTGCAACCACCCAACCCTACCAGGTTACTTAATGTACAATCCTCGATGCAGGTCTCGTAGTCCTTCGTCAGTTCCTCTGATCTCCGTCGGGTAGGTCTTGCGTACCCTTCGTCAGTTCCTCCGATCTCCTTCGGGTAGGTCTTGCGTACCCTTCGTCAGATAATCTAAAACCAGCCACGCAGGTCTACTTGGTTGCTCACCAGGTCCTCTTTCCTCTTCCTTCAGGGTCCTGTATGCTCTGTTTTTACCCGCTAGCGTAGGTATCCCGTTCACCGACTGTTTGGAGCCTCCCGTTCTTCGCCCCGTTAGCAGGTGAGCTGTGCATTCCGTTCTTTGCTCCGTTAGCAAGTGAGCTCCGTATCCCGTTCTTTGCCCCTTCAGCAAGTGCTCTGTTCCCTGTCAGGATGCAGAAACTCTAAGCCCGTAAAGGTGCCAGTTCTGTACCCCGGTTAGACAGGTGTTCTGTCTGTTCTTCGTCGAGTAGTTCCGTAACAAGCTAGGTAGGTATTCTGCATCCTGATTGGTCGGTGCACTTTTTCCACGTCAAGCACACCTGTACTTTTGTATACACACGTGTTCTGTTGTCTGGTATATAGGTGTTCTTTACCAGTTACGTATGCTTTCATACCGTCACATAGATGTTCTTTACCCGTCACATTGGTATTCTTCTACCCATCACACATGTTTTCTTTTCCCGTCACACAGATGTTCTTTACCCGTCACACACATGTTTTCTACCATTCACGAAGGTTTGTCCTTCCCGTTAGGTAGGGGTTCCATCTCCATATAAATGATTCTTATCCTGTCAAAGAGGGTGCTCTGTAACTCGTGATACAGGTGCTCTGTATCCCATAAGACGGTATATCTGTACCACGTTCAGTTGGTGCTCTGTACTGCATCATCACGTGTTTGCTTCAGAATACTGGTGATCTGCATTCCATTACGTTTCTCTCTCTTTTGTAGGTGTCCTGTACGCTATTACATTATAGTATTGAATGACACTCTGACCCCTTAAGAGAGATTTTCTGTACATCATTATATATTGGCGGTCAATCTTTATACACTGTACGTTATCAAGTCTTCTCCATCCCGGCGCCACCAGTATGTACACGTATCTTTACTACGTCACGTCCGTACTCCGTAGCAGGTCATCTGTCAGCAGAGGCGACGGTGGATCTCGCCTATATAGCCCTTTTGAATTGGCGTTTGTGTTTTATGTAAATGAAGTTTCACGTGTGCTTCTATCTCAGAATCCAACGAGAGAAGAAGCTGGTGTAGAACAGAGACTGTCGCATGCAAGACGTAGTTCGCGGTTCTCTATTCCTTAAAGAAAAAAAAAAACATGGGGGAAAGCTATATCTTAGCCCCTGACGTCATAGAAATCAGTTCCTTTATGATCTTGGCAGACCCTTAGCAAGAAAGTCAAGCACTCAGATCGAATAAAAGAACGGCTTCGGCCTGATCAAGCTGGGATCACTAATTGGCAATACCTGGACACATGTAGTCTCTCCCGACAGCCGCCGTCACGGACGCTTGTCGACACGGGCCGATGACATTCCAGGCATTGTCGGCGTTCGTCGTGTGTGTGTCTCGGCTCGGTGTGAGGACCCAGGGCTTGTACTTCCAGACTATCCTCCTCTTGGTTCAAGTGTACCTGCTCTCCATGAGTCGTCAGGGTCTCCTTCTTCGGTCTTGTCTCCTAAATGCGGCGCGACAAAGAATTACTTTTCTCTCGACCTCTGAACGTCGACTGTCTTCGACATGCAGGACAGGCCTCCACAACGCAGATATACAAAGGAATATAAAGAAATGCAAACAGCAACAGACCAATGGGTCCTTTCAGGACTGTTTGTGATAACGGGTTAGAGATCAGAAACATAGAGATTACCGTGGGACGAGTAGAAAGCCAAACAGATGGCAAGGAGAAACACCAGTAAAATTTACCTTTATGTAACTACGGAGAAGTAAATAATGCCATTAGTGGATCTGGAGCGAATTTTTTGTTAAGTCTACCCTTAGATATACCTATGATATTTTCACCTACTATTTTGTTAATCATTACATTGTCTAACAATCCGGTTGAAGGAAAAGAACTTTGCCTCATTCAAAGTAAAACGTTTGCCCACGATATTACACATGCCCATGGCTAAGGGTGATACCTGACAAGTCTAGACATAACAGCTGTTGAAATCGGTATCATATAAACCTTCGATAATTTTGAATACCTGTGTTAAACAGCCTCTTAACTTTCTCTTTTCTGAGCCAAATATGTATAAATCATCTAGCCGGCTGTCACAGGAATTGTCTCTCGTCATGGGAATCACCTTGGTGGTTTGCCGTCCTACTCTCGACTCCATCAATCTCTTTTCTCAAGCTGGGTGACCAAAACTGAATCGAGTATTTACGGTGAAGACTTAGCAGTATTGTGAAGAATGAAGGTTAATTTCTTAGGCTTGAATTCGAATGCCGTACCAATGACACCTCGAATTTTGTTCGCCTTTTTTATTATTGTTTCTCCTCTGCCCCACCAGGGATGATAACACAAGGGTTTTTCCAGATTTACGTTTTGTTGTATAACAGAATTAATGAGTAGTTTGCCTTCTCTTTCTTACTAATAATGTGTTAAATTTTGCACTTACTGATATCAAAATTTGTTCGCCACCTGTGAGCCTAGTCTATCATTTTGCAGATTCATCAATGTAAAATCTCCTGTATCTTTATTTCCAAGTTCAGCATAGTCTGCAAATTCTAAAACCGTACAATTTCTACCCAGTGATGTTCATAATATAGCGAACTGGTCTCGAGATTGATTCCTTTTAGCACACCACTTGCTACGTCCAACCATTCTGAGCCTTTACCGCTAACCCCTACCCTACGTTTACAGTTAGTCAGCCAAGTTTCTGACCGCCGAAGCACTAACTCATCTAGACCATGTGAATTAACTTCTGCTAGTAAACTCTAAGAGAGACTCTTTCGAATGCTCATTGGAGCTCTTTCATCATACATGTTGATTTTATCACAAAACAAATCAAGCAGATTTATCAGACATGGATCATTTCGTCGAACACCATGCTGGGAATCATTAATCAAGTGGTGATCTTCTAACTAATGTATCATCTCGTGTCAAATATTTGCCTAAGTTTGCCAACTACAGGTGTCAAGTTAACTGAGCGATAACTCTCGAACACAGATGATTACAATCCTCTCGAACTTTTCCTACAGCAAGTGTCACTGAAAACAATATCCATATTTGCTGCTTTCGTAGTTCTTGGAGGTGCGAACGTGTATCATATCTGTAAATACGTTATTATTATGTTAATGCAAACAATCCAGAGTCCGACTAACGAGCCACGTTGAATCAAAACTCAAGTAGTCCTCTCGTAAATCTTACATCAATATGTCTTCCGTCGTCCATTCCCGTCCCGCCCACTACGACCACGGTGTTTGCTTGCAGGTTAAACTTTATGCAGATAAAATCATCAGGCGTTCTCCAGATGCAGAGTAAGCCAAGACATATAGGTGCTTATACTTTTCTTATTCTAGCTCTCTTCTTGTTTGGACGTGCGACATTTCAAATGACTCTGCAGCGTCTTCGGCGTCGGCCACCGACGTGACAGTCATCCTTGTACTGCTGAGCTTACGACCTCTGCCCGTTACTGTGTCATTAGGTGCTTGGAGAGGGAGTACGGGGCAACTATCTTGGAGTGATCCCATCCACTATGTCGATGATTAGGGCGCAGACACGCAGTGTCCCAAACATGATAATCCTATTAATATCTCCCAAACCCCTTCCCAAAAATCACCCATCCCTGACGTTTTCCGTCTCCTTTCCACTATTTTTCCTTCCTAAATCCCTCAACAAGACGTTTCCAATGAGTAAAATAGTGGATGAAACAACACATATGGCTCATACCATCAGGCTATTAAAGCTTCCATCAAATTCTCCATACGAGACAGGGAATCCCTGAGTATAGAGCTCTCAAGATACCTATCTGACTTCCACAAGACAGTGAAACTGTCCAGATCGGAGTATATGGGGCCCCGACAAACATCGCTATGCTGTTAGAGGCGTGAGAAACACTGAGCTTGACCTGACCTGGATCAACCAGTCCGAAACCCTACCCGACCTCTTCCTGGCAACTTCAAGTCGACATAGTATTTGTTCGTTGGGAGTTATCGCAGAGAACATTTCATCACCATGATACTGTGCACAAAAGTTCTTTAGTGCAAGCGTCTGAGGCGATCGTAACACACACAAACCATCCCATAGTCCGTCCTTACTTCAGAGGAAGGAAGCGAGGATAGAAATACCGCCAAATTCACCCACTAAGACCCTGATTTAATGTCACAGATCCCGTACATGGCATCAGCCCTGTGGGGGCGGGGACCTTCCCGCTTAATGGTTTTAACCTGGAAAGCAACGGAAGGCCAGGATTTTAAGGGACTTTTGTGTAATGGAAAGGAGAGGGACAAAGAGGATTTCACGCTCGATCTTAGTCAACATGCGCCGTTCGCTCGGCAGCTCAAGCCATGGCTAGGGGACCCAGGGTGACCCAAAACGGTGTGCTGAATATATCGTTATTCCAGTGGATGGCTCTTACAGCAGGATCTCCTCTGTTCATCATTTACACTGACTTCGACATTCTATGCACTGTAGTTATAGTTCAGTAAGGTCACTCTTACTACATGATCTTACCTGACCTGGCACTATGACAACACAGATTGGGACATTTATGTGTCAATTTGTGATTTTGGCTTTTTTTTTGGGGGGGGGGGCTTTCTTGCCATCAATAGCCTTTGCTGTGTTAACATCTCACAACACTGGGAGAAATTCCTGTGTCATCAACCTACACTACTGAAAGTCTTGTGTCGTCAACCCACGTCACTAAAAAGAGTCTCCTGTGTCGTCAGCCCATATTACTGGGTGTCTTAACACTAAAGGAGGCTAAAGACACCCGAAGAACGGCTTCTGTGGAGACCATTTAACACCTGCGTGTCGAGTTAAACAATGATGGGGGCCTCACTTAGTGCAGTGGTCCCGCCGTGCACAAACACCCTCGTAAAAACACGTCTCTGTGTATCTAGTGAATTTCTGTTTTTCAAAGTGACTCGTCCAACTCGAGTGTTGAGGTTATTAACATTAAGATAATAATATTACTGGGACGCTTATAGACTCTGGTGGTGTCTGGAGACTCTGAGCGTGACACGACGCTATTTTCCCTTCAAGTCTCTCTGATGATCTGATGGTCGCATCGCCATACGTGTTACAGATGGATGACACGGCGCGGGGCCCCCGACCATCACACATGATGGCACTCGTATAACAATGCAGATGATGACGCACAGGAAAGATGGCGAACGGTCAAACAATAAGGTTTGAAAGAGTAGGATAAATGAGGGGCAGAGTCACACAGACAGTTCGACAGACAGGGAGCGAGCTGCTATACAGACACGAGTGAGGCAAATGTCATCATACCACGAAGTTCTTAACGTCATAAAGGAACGCACGCATCGTAGAAATGGAGACTAGCCAAAGAGACAAAGGACAGCATCAACGGCGAGGGTTTTAATCCTTGACGGCGACGTTGCAGACCTTCAGCACTCACATTACCGTCCAGCAGATCTACGTTACAGCTCTTCAGCACTACGTTACAGGCCTTCGCTCTACGTTACGGCTCTTCGGCACTTCTTCAAAGCCCTTCAGCTCTACGCTGAGGCCCTTCAGCAAGAAGAAAACGACTCGAGCATGAAATTACGAACACCGCTTGATGCGAAATGGCGCTTGTCCTTACACGGGTCAAAGACCTGGCCATCAAAGCCAGGGGTCGTACCGAAGTGCTGTAAGATCGTACCGCCGTGCTCAAGTGTCGTACAGTCGTAGTCATAGGGTAATATCGTCGTGCTCGAGTCGTTCCGTCGTGCGTAGGGGGTTAGGTGAGAAATATCCACAATACAACGCGCCAGTATTAGCGCTGTCTTGCTAAACCATGAAAATGATCAAGATGAAAAGCTAAATCAAGGTGACTGTCATTCTGCAATCCACATCATCTTCCAGGAGATCCTAAGGGCTGTGACTTGTCTTCGCATGACCAGAGGGATCACTCTAGGTAGATTTTAGGATCTAGGGATTATCATCACTATGGACGAAATGTAAAAGGATCCCCGACGAGCAGAGAATACAAGGAAGATGTAAAATCCTTACAGCTTTCGGTGCAGCGGTTAGGCAAGTCCCATGGATTTGTACTGTGGCTAGGCTAGTCCCATGGACCTGTACTATAGTTAGGCTTGTTCTTTCGTAACTGCACTGTGGCTAAGCAAGTCCAATGGGGCCAGTACTGTGGCTATGCAAGTCCCAAAGACTTGTACTATCGAACGTTACTATGCTAGGCTAGTCCCACGGATAAGTGGGAGAATTAGCTCCATCAGCAATTACAGCAACGAAAGAGCAGAGAAGAAAAAAGAAAAATGGTGTCGAGAACCACGACACAAAGTTTCACGCAGTTTCTTGAGAGAGAGAAAGAGAGAGAAAGAGAGAGAGAGGACCATAGGTAAGCAGTAGAGGAGAGACGATCACGTTCGTGATCTATAACAAATATAGGTAGCACTGAAATGATTAATGACAAACACACCGATCTGGTTCCCTCTAGGAAAATATGAGAACAGATTGCAGATTCTCTCTCTCTCTCTCTCTCTCTCTCTCTCTCTCTCTCTCTCTCTCTCTCTCTCTGTGTTACACAGTCTGCCTATGTAAACTGTCAAAGGTACTGTGGTCTCTAAAAACATCCATATTGATAGTGCTTGGGTAGAGCAATGAAGACAAAGAAAAAAGAAAATGAGTGATGAAAGCAAGAGGTGTAAGATATAATGATAATGAGGAAGTGTTTGGAGATGACGCTAAGTCGAGGAACAAAGAGCAAACACAGACACACACACACACAAACTCACACGGACATTACAAGAGAGAAAAGATATGTAGGATAAAACTCCTAGATTAACGGGCCTCCGTGGTGTACAGTGGTTAGTGTTACTGACCATGGTTCAGCACGGGTCTGCCCAGGGTCATGCCCGCATGGAATCGAATCATTGGCACCGCACCCAACCTAGGTGTTCATCGTCTCCTCGGGGCTGGTTGATTAATGGGTACCTAGCTTAGGCCTGGGGAGTGTGTGTGCGTGTGTGTGTGTGTGTGTGTGTGTGTGTGTGTGTGTGTGTGTGTGTGTGTGTGCACACACAAAAGACACGGTACATATACACAAAGCTAAGAGACAGGGCAACACGAGTGTAAAATTCTTTCCCCGTAACATGCAAATAGTAATCACGCATATGAATGGGCCAACAGTGTGGGAATATAACAGGTCCCTCCCGCCGTTAAACTCCCGGGGGAGCAATAACTTCTGGGGTCTTGTCTCCAACCAACGTGCCTTCCTGACCTTCCCAGCGATACGGATCCCCCTCCGCCGCCTGCGCGCTACCGTCATATCATCTCTCGCATCACACCCACAAATCTCAGAGAAAATACTCTTTTTCGATAGTCTTTACCCTATCTTGTTTTCAATAAACGAAAGTACTATCTGTGATGAATTTCAATTTCTCCAGTGGTGTGTCGTGTATTTATTTCTTCACGGTGAAGTTTCTGCATATATACAAAAAAAATAACAATTGGTGATAAGAAGGTCTAGTAAACAAGAGATCAGTGATCGTATGTTTGCCCTGATATGTTATCTACATCTGATACACAGTTTCCAATTATGTAGGGTGGTCCACGCTAAAAAGATATCTTGAACCCTCGGATATATATATATATATATATATATATATATATAAATATATATATACAAAATAATGCATATGAAAGCGCACTTCCATTTAAAATACAAACCTCGAACGGCCAGGATCGAACCGAGACCTTAGCGTGGTAGGTGGAATCGCTACCGTTAGAGAGTTCCAAAGCTTCGAGGTGTAGTGAGAGACGGTTATCAAAACGACCTGCCCTGAATTGCTAATGGCGACACGGTAACCATGTGACGCAGCAGCTTGCCAAATAATGCGTAGTCTAGCTAGTGGAAGGGGCACACAATCATTCAGCTTTAGGGAGCAAAACCAAAGTAATACCTATAGAAAAGGGAAAGTTGACCAACATTACGGCGATGGGGAAGCGGGTCAAGTTTGGAAGTTAGCCGGGACACTTTATAAGCCGGACCGTACCTCTCTGGACGGCTGCTGCCTACATCCTACTGACACGGAGGGCACCACTTCAACATTCCTGCTTCCATTAGAGGCTAAAGTCTTTAACTTCTATATTCGTTAGAACATCTTTTACCTAAATAATTACTCATTAAGCAACATCAGAAGTAAGAAATATATATATGCATCCAGGAACAATCCCAAGGAAAACAACGATTCATATTTCACGTGAAAATTGGCCACCTAATCTTGTAACTTGCTGCATGACTGAAGAAGTGAAGGATATATAAAGTAACACTTACAAAAGAAGTGAAAGATATGAAAAAGCATTATTTACATACGTGAAGGATATATAAAGTATCACAAGAAACATCAGAGTCATGATGTAAATGATCCTCTGTGACACTGTATATAATTACGCGAGCGGACGACATCAGACACACAAATAGCGAGACACGAGCAGCTGGGGATGACTGGTTCCCCCGAGCAACCTAACGAGGCAGGACAGACAAACAAGCCGGAGGGGTAGTTCTCCCTCGTTATCTTTGTCCCTGTTCGCCTACTGTCCACGCCTGGTAGCTGACGCATCGTTTGTCACTCGTCAGTTGGTCACGTTTCTTAGCCATGCCTTCGCTAGACACGAAATCGTTGGCTGCATCTTCATCCATCACCTTCGCAAGCACAGCTTTCGTTAGTTACACACCCTAGTTAGCTCCGCTATCGTCACCCACACTCTCGTTAGTTACGCTCTCGCCAGCTAAACCCTCGTTAGTCATAGTGTCGTTACCCACACTTTCGTTAGCAACACAATCGTCAGCAGCACCTGCGTTAACCCTCGTCCTCTGCACCTTCGTCGTCGAGCCACGTCACACCACAGCAACCATCGTCAGCGGTGGCCCTCGACGACAGAGTCGCAGGTCAGCTCCCGTCAGGAGCCGGGCGGGTCGCAATTACTCCCGTCCGGCAGGCGGCTCCAAGAATAGCCCACCCCTCGCACTCGGCCGCTCTCCCACGGTAAAAACGGGACAATAAAATCATCCCAGACGACCCCGACATGTCGCCAGCGTCTCGCCGGACCCCTATAGCACTGGACCTACACTCATGCCTCCTGCACCGAGTATATCAATGAGTATATCAAGTGGGGCTTTAGTATACTACGAAATAGGCGGATGGAACTAGCCCAAAGGAGACGAAGCCAGATGGGTTGGTAGAGGGGTCTTGGGAGGGTGTGTTGTGCGGGCCCGTTGGGCTGTTTACGACTGGGGGGTTTATCCCTCGTTATGCAGGTCAGGCAGGGTCACCCCAGGTCAGCCAGAGGAAGTGTAAATAATACGGATAACGAGAGAAAGCGGGATACTATTTTTAGTGTCAGGCCAATTCTTTACATTTTTCTGGTGGCACAGAGATTTGGGACGGTTGTTATCTGTGGATATCTAATTTGATGTATATCTTTTCTCCTATTTCTATATATTCCTCATTCTATATACTATATGAATGTTATCTTTATATGTCATTGTATGTGCAACTTCCAATAATGACGTAATGTTGGAGGTGAGGTGGTTAGTAAACACAAGGCTAGAGTGCAGCTCTGCCTCCATACTAATTCGACTTCAACATTTCTATATATTTAGCTTTGAATCATACGTTTTTAAACGACTGGATGATATACATGCTTAGAATTAAGATATATATATATATATATATATATATATATATATATATATAATCATTCACGTGCGTCGTAAAAGAGTTTCTGAAAATAACTTCCACCATCAATAATTCTAGATCTTAATGTGCGAGTATATACGTAATCATATGACAAGAAAAGAAAAAAAAAAAAAGACTTGAGCCACGCGTGACCCCATGTCCTAATTCGTGTCGACAACCCAGGGTGTTGACCTCGGATCCCTGCTCGGCGACCTCGGCTGACCCGTAACCCCCGGGGATAATGATCATCATCACCGGCTGATTCACCCTAACACTAGATAACATCGGCAGCTGATCGACCATAACAATGGATAACAGCTGATCGATCACACGACGCGAAAACTAGGATGAACAACTCCAGGCATGAGATGGCTACCTCCAGGATGAACAACTCCAGGCATAGGATGGCTACCTCCAGGATGAACAATCGTGGGACAAGATGGTAGAATAATCCTCGCAAAGGTGTGTGTGTGTGGGGGGGGGGGGGGACTGGGAACCTGTCCCATCTGATAACAACATCAAGACCATTAGACGATGAACAGTTATCTCTCAACTGTTCACAGACATGAGAGACTCATGTCTCTCCCGCTGGCAAATACCTCGGCGATACATAATCTGGAAAGGGAGAGTTCAAAGGTGAATTGATTGGTTCACCAAGGTGAATTGTTAATAGAGATGGAGAGGGGGTTCGGGTGGCTTGCTTCACGGAGAGTGAATTAAGAGGCGATTCAGTGGTCAGCAGTCTGGAGGCTGATAGTTCATGGGCGGACAGCTTAACTGGGGGATGCCCAGGAGGTGGACAAGACGAGATGAAGAAAACCTGGCGATGATACAGCTTGGCATGAATAGTTCGGAGATGACGCCTTGCAAGGAAACCCCTCGGTGGCGTATAATCTAAACACGCCTAGTCCGGCAGCAGATTGCACAGAATGGATAGCTTTGGGACGTATTTTGTGAGTGGATAGTTTAGCAGTGTGAAAGTCTGGAGGGGAATTGAGTTAGGAATGAATGATTTAAAATTGCATTATCGAGGGACAGATAGTCTTAAGCTGGAGAGCTTGTAAATTGACTGGTTAGAGGATAACAGTCTGTAGAAGAGACTGACAAGAAATCACCGGGGGATGGAGACCTTTGAAATAAGGACAAGGTAAGGAGATAATAAAGGTGCATAATATGGGAGGACGACTCTTTTAAAAGCCAGTTATTCTTTAGATCACAGGATACACGTGGACAGTTCAACCCGGAGATAACGATGGGACGATCGTTAAGCACGCCCTTCAGATCCTCGTAGCCTTGGGTCTCTGACTTGACCTTTAAGGGTCAGGTCTAAAAGCCAAGCTAACATATCCAGGGTCTGCACCGCCATGGCGCTCTAGGGCCTAACCATTCTGTTTAGAACAGTCCTACGGTCGTAATCAAGTGGTCATTCCCTCGTGCTCAAGGGCCTATAGTCGTCGCGTTCAATTGTCGTACCGTCGTGCCCAAGGGTCGTGTCGTCGTGCTGATGGGGTTAATCAAACACGAGTAAGCCTCCCTCCCTAGAAAATAAAAGAGTTGGCAGCTTTGGCAAGGGCTCACAGCTTCGAAGCAGATCCATGATATAGCTCGCAAACCAGTGACCCGTAAGCCAACACCAAGGTTACGAACGGCAGTGGTGTGAGGAAGTTCTGTTGTTGTGGTGATGATGTTCCAGACTCACCTGCCTATCCATAGCCTGCCTCATCCTCTCCTCCTCCTCCTCCTCTTGTTGTTCGTGGCTTGCCCGAGGTAGTCTTCTCTCTAATCACGATTCATCGAATCGCTACTGGACACGTTCAAATTCACTCATTTTTCAGCGGTGGGAGTCAATACACACAGACAGTGAACCGTGATTTCATATCATCCATGCAGTCTTGAGTCAAGAACACCCAGTGGGTCATCTACTCGCGTTTTCTTTTTAGCGTATCAGTACAGAGTTCTTTTAGATCTTAAATCTCCATTTCGGTGCTGCACCATTTTGTAAAAGTAAGTATAGCCTTTTTCTCTTTAGGTATAATGACGATCTTCAAGTCTCATTAAAGTTCACCAGCAGGTTATCAAAAAGATTTAACAGCATTTTAGTCACTTGGTAATACAATATATTGTACATTTATTTGTTTTTTGTTCTCCAGTAACGCTAGCCACGTCGAAATATCTAATACGAAGGGCAAGTTAGGACACCCTCCAAGCACACCTAACGGGAAAGATATCTAACGTAGAGAGAAACGGAAATCCCCTAGAACAGTTGATGGAGAAATATATCTAACACAGAGGGCAAGTTAGAAACCCTTCAGCCCATCCAAAGGGAAAGATATCTGACCGTGTTAAAACCCCTTTAAGACCTCTAGCGGGAAGACATGTAGCAGTAAGTTAGGGACCCCTCTAGCGCAACGAACTTGGAAGATATCTAACCCGGAGGGCAAGACATCTAACGTCTAACACACCTAACGGGGAGTCCTGGAACATTTGGCACGGGATTCAATACAAATTTTCCGAGACCCGTTGACCTTGGCCACGTCAGGTTGGTCTTAGGACTAGAAGAGGTTAGCTGGCTGAGGAGGAGGAGGAGGAGGTGGTGGGGTGGGGTGTGGGTGGAGGTGGGTCAAGAGTGAGGTGGGCGGAGGTGGTGGGTCAAAGGGACGGGGGTGAGGAGGCAGGCAGGCAGGTATATCGTCAGCTCACGACTCCGGCCACCTTTGCTCCTCACCCGGGCTACTCCCCAGGGCCAGCTACCTACCCACCTACCTACCTGGGCAAACCCATCTAGTCTACCCATGTAGGCTACTCCACCTCACCTGCTCACAAAACAGCTACAAAAATATAGTCTCCATTTGAACAGACATCTAAACCTTTCAATATTTCCAGATTAACCAGCAAATTTGACTTATCGCAACAGTATTTCGATACTAATCATCACTGCCATCTCTAGTTATGTATTACATTATCTTTTCGTAACTATGTTACAGTGACGTCTGTAACGCGCGCTCCCACTTACGGCACTCTCATACTGTAACTCAGCATCACCCACGTACACAGGCCGTGTGGTAAATATTGTTACGTGGTACTTTTCTGTCTCTATTCCGAGAAGCCAAGACGGCTCTGTAATGGCTCTCAAATGTTTACTGTAAAGTTATGAGAGATTTTGAAGACTTTACGAATCGCATCCCAGCACATCTGTAAGATATGTCGGGTATAAAGCAACCGAAAGAGTCTTAAATGTTCTTAGCTAAGGCTAGAAACTTGCGTTACAGATGTCCATTCTCTCAAATGTATCCGCACACAGGCTATATATATATAAATATAAATATATATATATATATATATATATATATATATATATATATATATATATTAACCTCTATTACGAGACTGGACTCCATGCAGGAGCAGGGAAATGATGGACTCCTTTGGAGGAGGCGTGCAGGCTTATGTGAAACTGCAGACGAGAGTGACGTGTGTAGAGTCGTCCTGATGCTCCATAATTAGTGTGTCATCAGGAACTCCTCGAGGGAACATGTTGGGCTTTCTAATTAGTACCTGCTGGTGGGGCGCCTCAACTTGGCCTGCAGTGGGAACTATTTTGTTGTCTCTTACGTGTGTGTGTGTGTGTTTGTGTATGTGTGTGTGTGTATGTGTGTGTGTGTGTGTACAGCTTGTCTAGTTTATAAATAGCTAATGACTCTCAAGTCCTTGTTCGCATAAATACAGCGACTGTATGTAACCACACAGAAAAGACACAATTGTGTACTTTTTTCGCATGCATATGTGCTCATTCTACTGCAACACCTCTAGCCTCGTTCACTTTATCTATACGTATATTCTGGGTCACATAACAACTCTGCATTGCACTGGATACAATGACATACCTCTCCAGTACTGTTCACCTCCTCTCAAGATTTTTCTTTTCGTAATAGCTTAACTGGCACGAAATTATGATGAAGTTTGAGGAAACTCATGCCAAACGTACGGAGTCTTGTCCTTGTTATGTCTGGTGTAGATAGACGTACGCGAAAACAAGCAACAGGGAACTAACAAAACACACAATTTCCATCTTGAGCTCACGTCCCACACGCAAACCTCGTGCATCCCTCGAGTTAACTGCCCGGGTGAGGCATACGAAGGTCGAAGACACTTGGAGGGTTACACGGGAAACTCACCCGTATTGCTCTGTTGTATCCAGGAAGCAGCTTGAGCGTCTACTGGTGACTGGATCCACCGAGAGATGGAGGTAAGGTTGAGGTTTGTCGACTCCTTGTTCGTTTTGAGGACGTTGGGCTCCCTCAAGCGCGATGGCACGAGCCTTAGGTACGGCTTTGCGACCCAAAACCACAACGGTCAAGCCTTTAAGCACGACGGTACGATACCAGACATCTTCGGGGAGGACTGTAGGCAGCTGGAAACATCGATTTTCAGAAGATTCGAGTGATTTTTTTTCCCCATTATGATTATTCCTGACGGAGAATTCAGTGGTGGATATTCTTCAAGAATGGCAGTAGTTACCAAAGCCGACCGACCAGCCAGGAGACCACTCTAGTCAACCCACCTAACCAACTAAGAGACCTCTATAGTCAACCAATCAGCCAGATCACTGCAGTTAATCAACGAGCCAGGAGACCACAACTGTCAATCATTCAGCCAGGATACCATTATAGTCAACCAACCAGCCAGACGACCACAACAGTCTAACTGTCCAGGCTGTAAGGAAGTGGTCTTAACCAGACACATGACCTACGGTCAATATCCACAAACCACAAGACAAACACGGCTGCAACCCGAGCTACATAAAAAGGAGAGAATATCCATCTGAATGAATTTATTCAAATAAAAGAAACAAATTCCTCGGCATGTACCCACTCAGCTGACGATGTCTTGCTACTAGCAAACTCATGCAGGGATAATGCGACAATTTTGATCACACACTTGTCTGAACTTTGACCTCAACTTAATATCTATTGTGTTGACTCGTAAGCGAGGTGGTATGGCCATTTGAGCTTGGCCAACACACACACAACCGCATACTCCCTACCCACATGTCACCACATACTACGTAGATGTTACGACACAACCTACTCAGATGTCACCATACACTACCTACACATTCAATCATATATATATATATATACTTTATTTGATTCAGAGAATCAGACAAAACTTTTTCTGTTTCCGTGAATCTGCAGCCGTATTCAACACAAGATTCTTCTGACTACGGCACAGTACTTGGAAAATATCAAGACATTTGAGAGAGCTTTTTAGTCATTCTGTCATTCACAAATTAGAATAAATATATATATATATATATATATATATATATATATATATATATCCTAATAACCATGAGGAAAAAATGAAAACTGGTAAGTCCCGAGTGAACTTTCGTGTATTAAACTATACTCGGAACTTATGTTTGTTTATCTCGTGGTTATCATGAAATACTTTAACCAAGCACATCACTGTGATTTATCTGCATATATATA
>JAYMFT010369393.1:0-21834 GCA_038088735.1 Panulirus argus
AAAAAAAAAAAAAAAAATATATATATATATATATATATATATATATATATATATATATATATATATTTATATATAATATAATATAGGTGTTGTTACTGGGCGTTGCCTGCAAGAGGTTACATCACACGTGAAAGTCACCTATAGTGAGGCTTTGTCACTAGAGGTAGTCTCATTAAAGAACTTCTCACTCCAAGGGAATGCACATTTCCCTGCTACTGGAAGTAGTGCAGCCTTGGAGTGCAGAGCCTCTGGAAAGAGATCCTGGGTAACATCAAGACTCTCATATAGAATGGTCCTGGGTTAATCATGAATATTTACATAAATGTATCACATCTAATTGGTAATTACATATATAGGTTTTCACACACACACACACACATACACACACACACACACACACACACACACTATGATACTAATGTTGATAATGTTTGTATATTCATCTGTTATATAATTGCATTTTAGGAACCTCCCTGCTTATGCATTTGCATTTTAACTTAGGTCTAACAATACACTATTTTTTTTTTTTTTTTTTTTATATATATATGGAATGGGTGGCCTTCAGTAGAGTTAATATAATGAAGTCATCTGGATGACATCCATATCTGATTTAATCTGCTGCAGATTTGCTGTCAGTGGTGCATCTGCTATCATATCTGTGTCACATCTACCATTAATTGTGTAGTGAATATGTCACTGCCTTAACTCAACTTTTTGAACAATGTACCATATCATCACTAGTCTTCAGGAATTAAAAGTATCATGTAATCCAATGATTTTACAACAAAACTGAATCCAGGAATTTATATATAATGTATTATACTGCTTGAGTGCATCTTTAAACACGCCTATACACATATCATGTCAAAATTGCCTTCAAGCTCATGGACTGTAAGTTGTTTAAAAGACATACATGATGCATATTCATCATAAGCTAGAGTTTATAGCATTAGTGTGGTCTTCTTATTTGAAGAACCATACAGTATCACGGGAAAGAGCCCAAAAGAATATAACAAAACTGATACCAGAGTTTAATGGAATGAGCTAAGAAGAAAATGGAGAGCCGTCAACATAAACATGCTGAAGAAAGAAGAGCTGGGGTATTATGTTAATGACATAGATTTCTAAGAGGCTATGACAGTGTTAACATAGTACAGTTTTTCATATCAGAAAAGAAAAAAGTATAAGAGTAAACATATGAAAGTTAAGCAAAGGAAGTATATGGAGGGATGTGACAGATCTTTTCTTCAGCAGGAGAGAGGTGGACTCATGGAACAAGATAAGCGAAGAGCAAGTAAATGTGACTACCAGTGGAAAATTTAAATAACATAATGACAAAGGGCTCCATGAAGTTTTGTGTGAAGTTTCTAATTAGTTTATACCAAAGCTTGAATTAGAAAATATATTTATTTTTCCTTAAAGCCTAAACATAACTATTGAAAAATAGAGCTCTTTTTAAGACAGAAGAGATGGATGGATAGGCTTTTTGTTCTTAGACTGCCTGAGGGCTTTCGAGACTGCCTAGCACAAGAGCTTGGTAAAGAAGCTATACTTCAGGAAGGCACAGAGCAGGAGACTCCTTTGGTGGACTAATGATTATTTTAGTAGAAGCAAACTGAGGTCACTTATCAGAGGAGCTTTAACTTAGTGGATTGGAATAACTTTTAGTTCTCTGAAAGGGATAGTATTTGAGCTATCATTATTCTTAACATGTGGTAATAACAATACCAGCAGGGCTGGATTCATGCTTCAGTATGTTTGTGGATGATGTCAGTGTCATGAGAAAAGTAAGGAATGACTGGGACTGCATCATCGTGTAAAGAGACGTGAACAGGTTTACCCTGAGCAAATGCAAAGTAATGAAAATGGGACGCAGTGTTAGAAGGGCTTGATATGATACAAATCTGATTGGAAAGAATCTGTGCGAAGGGGGCTTGGACATCAACATATTACTCAACCTGTTGTTAGAACTCTACGTTAAGAGTATTTTGATAGAGGTAAGTATTGTTATAGTCATATTAGAAATGCATTTATGTCTATGGATGAGGAAATGTTCATTAAGCTATTTACAACATAGATCTGAATTTGAATATTCATACAAAGTTTGGTCACCATACATAAAGTAACATAAAGATCTAATAGAGAAGATCCAGAGAAGGGTAACAAAGATGACACATGAAGTAAGACAGCTGAGTAATCAGGAGAGGTTAGAGATAATGAATATACCTACTGCAAAAGAGAGAAGAAAAAGGTGAGACTATATGACAACCTTCAGGTTTCTAAATCGGTTTGACAGTCGTATTGATAGACACTTTTTTGAAAGAGCAAAGAAAGAGCAGCTAGAGGTTGTTACAAAAAATTA
Organism: Panulirus argus; assembly: GCA_038088735.1. Taxonomy (NCBI): domain Eukaryota; kingdom Metazoa; phylum Arthropoda; class Malacostraca; order Decapoda; family Palinuridae; genus Panulirus; species Panulirus argus. The sequence goes on from JAYMFT010369393.1 coordinate 2,363, forward strand.
AACAAGGATCTTGTTATACAGATATCAAGAAACATTTCTGTTGTATCAGAGATGTGGATGAAAGGAGTAGGTTATGAAACTGTGAATGCAGACATATAAAACTCTAAAATCTTGCATGATTGTAAAGAAAGTTTAAGAGGTGGGGCCTCATGATTGTAGAGCTCCCTCCCCATGGTGTGTAAATAAGAAATTACACACACACACACACACTCACATATAGTTGGTGGCAGTCATCCTCCAATTAGGAAGGTTAGGACAGCAGAGCAGCAAACCAGCAACACTATCTGTCAAGATGCTCTCCCTAGCCAAGGTTGTTCTCTTTTCTTTATACCTCACATACATGTGGGTTGCTGGCATTCTAACTCAGAAACATGCATTCTCTTGATCCTAATGATAACACTCAGCAACATGTGACTCACATTACTTTGTTCTCAGCAATTATAACTTAACTAGCACTTTACACTGGCCTCACCCAGTGACAAAATTTTATGATAGTGAAAGAAAGTTTTAAGATAGGGCCCCACAAGTCTTGAAGTCTCTTCCCATACTATACAGATAGGTGTTTACACACACAAATTTAGTAAATGAGACAGGCTGTCTGCAAGCAAATGAAAGCTTTTTATTAAGTGCCTAGATAAAGAAATATTCCTACATCAGGCCAAAACTAAAGCATACTTTTGAATTTTGATCCCTACATTAAGAGAATCATATAAAACTAATAGTAATGGAGAGGGCATCAATTATGGTACCTGAATTGAGAAAGCCAAGTGCTTTTCTGGAGTATATGTATGGTCTCATCTTGCTGTGATGATCTATGGGTAATTTAAAGTTGGAAGTGACACATGGCTTCTGTTTAGGCAAATAGAAAATGCTGTCCTAGTCAAATGTGGCTGGGAAGAACAAGAACATATATGTACAGGCTCTCTCCTATCCCAGTAAAACATTAAAGTACAGGGACAGCACTAAAAGGGTTAGACTTTCTTTACATCATTCAATCTGATAAAGAAATTTTGTATTGTCTGCTTTCACTCTTTCTTCATGTTGCTTACTCTGCCCATCTACTACATTATTGATCTTGCAGCTTTTAACATCTTTATTTTTTTTTCTTTACTTTTATTTAGGTAGTTTCTTGGTGTCTTCTTATTGATCTTTGAAGAACTGCTCAGTATCAATATTGTCAAATTGATATAGAAACTTAAAATTGTAATCCTGTCTACCCTTTTTCTTCTTTCTTCCAGTGTGGGCAAATTCATGGCTGCTATCCACTCCCTGTAACTCAGCCCACTTCTTTCAGGTATGAGTTTTGTTGCCCTCTGTTGGACCTTCACTATCAGATTTATGTTTCTTTAGGTGGAGGGACCAAATAGGTGTTATGAAGTCTTATTTGGATCTAGTTTATCTTGTGGATAATTCTCTGAACAGTTCTTTATCCATGTACTGTACCTAAATGCATTTTCTTATTAATCAAGAGCTAATTTAACTCTTGCAAAATTCTCATTATGGTTATTTGGCAGTAGGCAGGATACTCGTGATTCCCAAGTCCCTTTGACATATAAATCTAAGTGATATATGTCCTTGATGATAGTAGTCTCAGCTAGTACTCCTTTCATTGTTTCATCATTGCTGTATTTTGTTGGGTTAATTCCATCAGCCATGAAATGGTCTAGTGTTGGAACCTGTAGATCTGTAGATTGTCACAGTCATGGGCACTCCTTATCTTCCTTATAATTGAAACATAATCAAGAAACATATCTAAGCATAATTCCCATTCTTTTGTAGTTCATTCATATTCTTCAAGAATAAACACATCTCCAAGGCAGTCTTGTTGGATGCCATTGTTAACTCCAATCTAGTTTAAAAAAAGCACCCCTGAATTCTGTCTTTTATTCGTTTGTGCTCAAATAATTTTTGATCCTTTAAAGGAGCCCACTTAAAATGACTGTCTGAGTCTTTTTCTCCTATTGTTTGGTATTGTGTCTATTTCCATATGGCAGTTCAAGGATACAATCAACTCACCCAACTCTCTTGCCTAAGCTAGTGCCCACTCCATAATGGAAATTGAAAAGTTATGTTATACATGACTTTTTTCTTTCTTCATCTTCTTAGCCCATTCTGCTTCTCACTCAGGTAATTTCTTCTTGACATATTTTCTTTAACTGATCATCTGTCCAGCATTTTACATTCCTCAGTGATGCATATCAAAGATACTGGCCATGTTGGTCAGTGTATTTTCTCGGTCATCTTTTCTCAAATAGTTGCAGCATTTCGTCACTTCCACTCCAGTGACTCTGATTGTTGTCCCAACTTTTTTTTTAAACAAATTGAGAAGTTTGTGTTGTATTTCTGCATTTCTTTTATGTCCATTTTCCTTATTTTGGTTCATGGTTTCTGCTCTATGGGTGCACTGGAGAATATAGCATTCAGCTCCTCAGATGTTTCCATCTTTTACAACACACTTTCTGAATTCTTTGTTCCTATTACTTTTTTGACCAATGATATACCTTTAATAAACTTTATTTTTGATCTGAATTACCACTAGCTTTGTCATTAGTTTAACCTTAAAATTTCTCATCTCTTATTTTACAATGTTCATTCCTTTCTCTGTTGGGCCTTCAGAGTACTATCTGTTATTATGTCATCTATATCTTTACCATAGTGCAGCTTTATTGTCAGTATCTTTCTACTAACTCCTTTATTGTTGATTCACAGAACCTCCTGTTATAGTTCTTTGTATTTTGGCTTTATGTGTGCATGGTCATCTGTTTGTTCCGTATGAGGAGGAAAAGTTATACCTGTGGGACCTCCATCCCTCAAGCCAATGATTTTCAAACGGGGATCACGAACCATTGTCTTGGAGAGATGGCCTTTTGGTGGGAGAGCCCCAAAATAACATAGGAAAGGCAGAGGAGTCACTAACAGTGATGACCTAATGACACAGTCATTTTGCTTTCCAAACTTTCTCTTGTTCTTGTATTTATTTATGCTGCACAAGCACTTTTTAGTGATCTAATGAAAATGTAAACAAGTATTTTTAATGAGACATGATTTTCTATGTGTACTTCATCAAAAAGACACAGTATGATGTTTTTGTAGTCTTTAAGATATCGGAAATGTAAGTAAGAATTCATGTTGTGCATGGATAACAGAGGGGAATGTGATTCAAAGAAAAATTGCCAAGGGTAATGAGTTCACAGAAAATTACTAATTAAAAAGTTGCTGATGATTATGACAGAGTTGTTTATCCTTTTTAAAAGATAGAAATGTCTCCAGCAATATTTCTTCCAAGAAAAGTGAAGTGCATGAAATACACATCAGTCTAAAATAATTCAAAGCATCCTTAGTATTGAATTAGTGATTACTTTGTTATCATCATATGTTATTATTAAGGCAATAGTTATGATCAAGATTCCTCAGTTTTTTTCTTTAAGAAAAATGAAATGGTATTTTGTTTTCTGTAAAGATGATTAGATTCGTAATCTGATTAGATAATTCTTTACCATGCAATTCTAATAACTAATTTGTGGAAGGAATGTATTAGGTATTCATGATGGTCATTTCATAAAGAAGGGATTTCACACTTAGCACTTGAATGAGGAGGAGAGGGATCACAGAAATTAGTGAAAATAAGCATATAGTTCACCTGACACCAAATGTATAACTACCAACATTTAGAGATGTGCATAGTAAATGCAGATACATGCAGCAAATGTATGCAGCAGATACCATTTTTGCATGCTTCCCTTTAGGTTATGGGTATTACAGTCCTTAAAAAAATGCAAAATTTAGCTAATGTAACAGTTTCTTCCCAATAAGTACTCTCTAATAACACTGATATATTACTATCGTGGAAGTCCCAACTAGTTTTTGTGTCCCTAAGGCTGTGTGGGGGAAGGAATTCCTTTTAGATGGGACCAAAGGACAGAGTTATAGCTATTTATATATCCTTTATTGCATGCACTTATTTTTGAACTTGCATCCAAATTACATAGGGATGTTGTCCATAACCTGCCTTGTCTCTTCAAGTTTTGCTTATACTTTAGATATTCTCTCCTTGTTGTAGATATGACACCTTCTTCAGTGTGGCTGTGCTAACTGTTATATTTACATTAATGTTTCTCTCAACAATGATGGCACTAGTACAGTGTTATGTATTTCGTGTTCTTTGAAGAGTGTTATACCTAGGATATTGGATACGTGGTAGGTTTTTAAAAATTTTTAAATATTCATGTTTCCTTTGATTTTAGATTTATACTTGTCTGTTATACATATCTTTATGAATTTGGAGGTACAGAAGTGATAAAAGATCATTTCTCCTACTTTTCATTTCTGAAATATATTCTAAGATATCAGCTAAGAAAAACTATGAACTGACAAGAATTTTAGCCTTATTTAGTGGTAGTAGGTGGTAGGCACACACCAGTCAGGGAAGTACTAATGTCTAGGTGTTAGGAATAGTGGTGCTGTTAGTTGGCACTGCAGTGGCTTTTACAATTGCCTACCATAGCCCAGTGTCACTGTTTTTCTCCCTCTGCCTCTCATATACATGGGTTGCTAAAACTCAGTCCACAAACACAATCCTTTGTCTTTTGCTTAACACCTAACAACATATAAGTCACACAATTTTTTATTCAAGATCACAAACTACCCTCATACTTGAGGGTAGGGAAGTAAGAGCATTCCTGCATCACAGCATGAATTATGCAACATACTTCAGCCACACTAAAAAAACACCTTACATGAAAAAAATCTACACTACATTACCAGTGCTTGCACCATATCAGATAAGCACATGCCACATTAATCACCACATAATCATCACATCCCAAACACCTACGCCTACTTACGTTATCACATCACCAGCTCACAACTATACAACTTAACCAACACCCACACATCAACAGTACCTACACACCTCTAAATCCGACAGTGTAGCGTGAAATTATCTGCTGTTTCATATTACTTATGCACATCACTAACATCAGCAACAAATTTTAGGCACCTACATCACCTCATCATTTCCTGTCTGTTTGTTGATTGCAGAGGAAAATTAGAAATGAATGAAAGCATCAGATGAAGGCTTCTTTAGTGGATTGAAAATTACCTAAATAAAAAGGGAATAAAGGATGCTTTTCAGAGGTGCTTTGGCAAATTGTCTTAGGGGAACTGCTATTCCTTATGTATGTAAACAGCTTGCTAGAAGGACTGGAATCATACCTTTTTATATTTGTGATTGATAATAAAGTTATGTGTGATACTAGGAGTCCAAAGAGTCCTAGTTAGATTCCAGTCATAATCATATTAGGTATTGCTCTTGGCTAAAAAAGTTCACCCCAACTAAATTTAAGATGATGAACATGGCACAAGGTAAATGGAGGCGTAACTGTGACTACTATCTTGCAGGAGACATATTGCAGGTAAGAGTATGTGAGAGGGACTCGGGGGATGATATGGTGCCAAGTCTGCCCCACTGAACATCACATCAGGGTGATCATGAAGGTGGTTAACTACTATCTTTATTAGTCACCAGTAAAGTTGCCTTCAGTATGTGGATATTGAGATTTTCAGGAAAAGTATTCACAGCTCATATAAGACCCAAGCTATGGAGTTTGTAACAACAGTTTGGTCACCCCACTGGAGAGGATACATTGATTTGTTAAGGAAGGTCGAAAGGCAGACAGCAAAGACTACACCATAAGTAAGGGAACTAAGCAAAAGAAAGATTCGTAAGAATAGATTTGCCTAAATTTGAAGAGGTTTGTAAATGAGGTAATATTTCGTTTCTTCTTGAATTTTTTTACCTAAAGCAGGAGAGGCAGTTGGCTATAAAAAGGAAAAGGAAAGAGGAGGAAGGGAGGCATGACTTTTACTTAGCTTTCATAGAGTAATTATGGTATGAAGGAGTTTCTCCAAATTAATAATGATAATGAACATAGCCAAAATCTAATCAAGAATCAGATTACAAAATATAGAATGAAACACACACACACACACACACGATGTAGCCTAGGAAGTTGTGTGTGTGTGCGTGCTTACATACATACATAAGAGCAAAGACAGTTCATACATACAAGGGTAAGAGATGGGGCAACACGAGTGTAAAATCTCTCTCCTTAATGCACAAATAGTAAACACACTCACAGAGTCATGGAAACCAGACAAATTTCAATAGTATCTATGGTGACAAAGATTAGGAAATGGAGTTCAGTAGCTTGAAATTTCTGCACTTAAAGAACGAATAGAGAAGGTACAGTGGAGTACAGGTAAGATGATACCAGAATTATGAGAGCTGATTTACAGGGGAAGGTTAGAGGCCTTAGATTTGTCCTTCACAGAAGAAAAATGAGTAAGGGGTGTCCTAATCACAACCTTTAAGATCGTAAACCTGTTTAATGATGTCGACAATAAAAAATTCTTTGAAAGATGCAAGGATAGAACAACCAGTGGCTGTAACATGAAATTAATCAAGAAACTTATTTGAAGAAATGGAAAGAAATACTTAATAATATAAGAGTTTTTGAATGAAATAAACTGAATGACAAAATTGTGAGTGGACAGTATACGGAAGTGAAAAAAGTTGAGTTGTAAAGAAAGTTCAAGGGATGGGGCCATATGATTGTTCCTTTCCCTCACAGTGCAGTGCAAGTAAGTAATTACACTTTACTGGATGGGAGTAATGGATGCAGGTTAGAGGAGCATTCTTTAGATGGGCTGAGGTCACTAGTGTTTATCATACATTTTGTGTAAACGGCTCGTTTGATGGACTGGACTTTTACCTGATTATGTTTACAAATGATGTTAAGGCTGTGCAAGAAGAAAGAATAACAATAATTGCATCAGCCTACTTAGATATCTAGATAAACTCCAGTCTGATAATTGGTATTGAAATTTAATCAGGGTAAGTTCAATACACTGAGGATGGGACATTGTGAAACAAGAGCACTGTGCAATTATTACTTGTCAGGAGATAAGTTACAGGAATCTCTTCAAGAAGGAGACTTAGAGGGTCCACATTTTGCTTAACCTGTTGCCAGAGATCCAAATCAGAGTTGTAAAAGATGCAAACTGTCCAATGACAAATGTTTGAATTACATTCAAGCATGTAAATAAGGAAATATTTGGTAAACTTCATTAATGACTGACAAAAACTGAATTATCCTTCTCATGGCTGGTAGACACACCTAAAAAGCACAAAGAACTAATAGAAAAGGTCCAGTGAAAGGCATCAGTGATGATATGTGAATTAAGAAAACTGAGTTAAAGGGAGAGGCTAGAGTCATTGAACTGGCCCACCTTGGAAGAGAAAGATGAGTGAGGGGTAAATAGACAATGAAAAGTATTTGCAAATTTTTGAGAAAGTGAAAGACCTGTCTTTTGAAATGTACCAGATCATAGTTATTGGGAAAGTCTTGAGATGGTAGAGAATTCCAAAGCTTTGATGTGTTGGGAAAGAAGTAAATATCAAAATGGCCCACTCTTGAGTTGCCGATGGCCACTCAGTAATCATATAACGTGGCAGTTTGCCAAGTATTGCGTGGTCTGGCTAGTGGTGGGAGCCCACAAGCAGCCAGCCCTCAGGAGCAAAAACCAAATTAATACCTATAGAAAAGGGAAAGTGAACCATCATTGCAGCATAGGGCAAGGGAATCAAGTTTGGAGGTTAGCCTGGAACAGTTTATAAGTCAGATCCCCAAATCCCTTGTATAAACAAAGCACCTGTTCAGAAGCGAAGAAGTTTCAACATCTAAATAGGACACCTAGTTTCGTGGAGGCCTTGACTACAGTCTGCAGACATTTGGCCATGGAATTGGCAAGGTTCCTGAAGTATTGTAGGTCTGTGCTTTGGATCCATAGGGTCTTGATATTAATTAGGCAAGCGCTTATGAGGTGTTACAGGAAGCAGCCACCCAATCATGCATTCTGAGTGACCATTGTGCTTAGAAATGTCATGTGTACCCACATTTTCTTGCTTCCAGGTGAGAATTTGAGCTTTTTCTTCCATAGGAAGGTAGAAGCTAGCCATTTTGACCAGATATTCTAGAAGAGCCACTAGATGTATAATGATTTCACCCTGAGAGTATCAAATCCAGTGTCTTTGCAGACACACTGTATCAGACCAGAATTGATTATGACTCTCACATCTACTCACCACACCTAAAGAAACACAAAGATCTGATTTAGAAGGTCTAGAGAAGATGAACCAAGATATTACCTGAAATAAGAAAGCTGAGTTATAGTGAAAGGTTAAGGGCTACATATCTGTTCACCATGGAGAGAAGATAGAAGGGGGACATGATAGCAAGTCTTTAAATATCTAAATCAGCTGCAGAAATTGAACAGTTCCTCTTAAGATGCAGTACCAGAGTAACCAGTGGTCACAAGAAGAAGCTAGCTAGAAAGGATGGAGAGAAGTACTTTTTACTGTGAGGATAGTGAATGGTTGGAGTAGACTGGGCAAAAGACAGTGGATGCTGGCAGTTTACAAAGGCATAAAAGGCTACTTGATGATATAGAAAGTTCAAGAGATGGAGATGGGGACCACCTGAGTGTAGAACTCTCACTACATCACAAGTTTTGCATAATGTACATGTGTGTTTCATAACTAATGCTTTCACAACTTTCCACATCACAAACATCACCAAAACCACTACATCCTCTCACATCACATCTGCTCATATGTAGCATTAGCTTTATCCACGTAGCATCTACATCACAGCACCATATTATGCACACACACACACACACACACACAAACACATAGTGTAAACACCTACCTTACTTCATGCTTCCTTACTGAGGCAGGAAATGCTACCTTATTGAGGCAGGAAATGCTACCTTATTGAGGCAGGAAATGACAGTCAAGTATGAAAAACAAATTTCTTACCCATTTAATTCATTACATGCTTTTAAAACTAAATTACATTCATTTACATCCTCACTCTGACCACCATTTACATATCTTCTTATTATTATACATATTTGAACTACATCACCAAATTGCCAACATATATTTGTGCATTTAGAGTAAAGCAAGTCTTCAGTCCACTGTAGCTGCCAAAACACATGTTTTCTTCTGATATCATGCTTCAAAAATGGAATTACACAGATACATCCATTTAGCACTGTGCAGGTTCTTTCATCTGATAGGATATAGTTTTTGCTGATGGCACAGCATAATTATCTTCATCTGGTGTCTTAATATGACAGGTGCAAAGCTGGCATTATGTATTTCTTTGGATAACCCTACACAGGTGCCCTCAGTGCACAGGTTTTTCTGAGCTACTATGAACCACAACATATATCTTATGTGGTAGTAAGATTTAAAGTGAAGAACTGTCTGGTAACGTCATTGTTGAGCAGAAGTAATACATTAGGGTTGGGATTTGACAGATATAACTACTGTGAATTGTAATTTGGGCTTGCATTTGCTATGAATTAGAATTCCAATGAGATTAGCAAGGTGTGTGGTCTTCGTGTGTGTTAATCACATGTATGACGAAAGGATTCCATACCTCCAGTGCTGATGTGAGTTTCATGTTAGGACTCATAGTTGCTATGAGTAAATTTGAATTATTGAATATTCATTTGTTTAACATCGAATGCTTGGGCACTGAGTAAGAAATCCTTATTCATATTCTTTTATTCATCTTCAGTAATTTGAGTTATATACATGTACATGCATTTTGATTTAGATATTTTCAATCATTGGTGTGATTCTTTGATAATTTTTGCTCTGTTTATTTTTTTAAATAAAATGGCAAAAGCATCTTATTCATGATGCAAGAAAGAATTGTTTTAACTTTTATTTGTGAAAGGGTATGTGCTCATGTATATTAGGGTGCATATAGCTGCATGAATAAGGAGATAGTTTTTAAGTATGTAGATGGATATATTCAGGGGATTGAGTGTTACTGTCATATGGATGAATGTAATTGTTTGTATATATTTGTGTACATGTGCCTATGTGTATAACATACAGGTGTGCTTTGGGGAGTATGTATTTGAGGTGGGAGGTCTTGCATGTGTTGGCTAATATGATTTTTTTAATGGTAAGAAATTGGTTTCAATGAATGATCAAAATTTGGTTAGATGTTGACATAAATGTACAAGACACTGTGCATAGTCAGGCACACCTTTGCATATCACATGTATGTTAGCATCACGTCCCCATCCCTGCTAAAGTTAGGTGGTAATGAACTGTTGGGTCTCCTCTTGCAGGTGCAGTAATGGCGGGAGCAGGAATGCTGCTGTGGGTCCTCCTGTGTCCTCTCATCCTCCTCCACCTCCTCTGGCGGACGGAAGCTTCACAAGATGTCACACTGAACTCCTCCTGACTATGTGATAATATCGCCGACAACGCAGTGTGTAGTGGGTACCGTGACTGTTAAAATGCTGCCGCTCTCAATCCTCCATGTTGTTGGTCGGCAGTGACAAGACTATCAGGGCGAGCGTTTGGGTGATGGGGCCTCGCGTGGCGCTGACCTCGCATGACCCGAGACTTTTACTATCTTTTCAGTTGACCTAGTAAATGGGTAAACCTGCCTCTGACTCCTCTTCCACCTATTCTTTCCTTCCCCCTCGCCCTCCTCCCCCATAACCTGATGGCTCACTATGAGTTGAGCCTTATCCAATCCACTCCTGTGGGTACATCAGCGAGTATGACAAGGAGTTTCTTGCATCGTATTTCAGTAAGTCCCATATTCTCTTGGGAAAAGAGTATTAGAAAAAAATGTCCTGACTGAAGTTCTGTTCAGTTGGGCACATACTGGTCCAGACATGCACACCATAAATATCTGTATGATCATAGGCTTAGCTACCTGGATTAAAAAAATAAAAGGCCTTGACAGGTAGTAATGTAGTTTAGCTTTCAAGACTGTTAACCGCACAAAGGGTCCACCACGGGTAAAATGGGTGCAATTCGTAGAAACATGGGCGTGCTAAATACAGTGATCCTTCCAATATGATGGACATGGGCTTAAATCATGGGCATGGAAATGGGTGTGACAGATCCACCTGTTCTGGTCAGCTCATGCCGAGGCCCCGTTGCTGTGTGGTCACCGCAATGTTGCTGGTTTCATAATATAACAACTTTGTCAGTAGCTGCATCATCACGTCTTGTGCAGAATCCCCTTCCCTCAAGTCTCCAAGTCCAAGACGTACTCTTTTTCTCTAATGCAGAACTTCAAAGTATCACTGTCTTCAAGACAAAACACTATTCAAACATTATTATCTCAAAAACTGAAGCTCACTATAGCTTCCTCGTATTATAATGTTAATACAGAATTTTTACCTTCAAGAATCAGTATCATCACAAAAAATTGTTTCCCAGATATAACCAATACCAAGACTGGATTTCCTTCATTATCTCCAAGATTGATGTTCCTCAAGATCCACTGTCTCCAAAAGAAAACATCCTACTACATTATCTCAAGAGAAGAATCTGCTTACCTCTTGAGTATGAAACCACCTTCATGTCCAAGTATCTTCAAGAAAGGATCTCCTCCTGACAATAGATATAAAGTCTCAATCAGGCCCAAATACTTCTGAAACAATTTTCTTGAAGCCCCAATATTTCCCACACAATACTTCCTCCAAGTTCCAGTTAAACCAAGAAAGAAGCTTCTCCAGGTCTTAGTATCTATAAGTCTAAGCCTTCTTCAAGTCCCAGTTATCATCATGACCTAATTTCTTCATAGTCATATATCTCAGAAGCAGGATCTCTTCAAACCCTCTATCTTCAAAACAAAACCTCATCCAAGCCTCCAAGACAAAATCTCCAAATCTAAAAGATTCAGTAGTTTCAGATGAGATTCTTCAATGGGTAACAGTGTGCCACATATCAGATGTTACAGAAAAGTAAATGACTTGGAAAAAACAGCAACATTCGCTTCTCTGACCACCAGGGTGTACATAAGAAATATATAGTGCAATATTACTAAGATATAACAATGCCCTCTTAGGTAATTTCATGAGCACAGACAGTGGTTTAAAAGCGTTGTTATATTTGTGTGCGAGGTTCTATATTTTCTTATGGTATTGTATAATGGGTTTTGAAAAAATGGCAAATACTTTATTTAGGAGGGCTTGGTATGTTGATGCTCGCAATGTACAAAGTCTCATTCTGGGAATCTGGTGACTATGTTCAATGGGACACTCTCTTATGTGTGTATAGGTGGTGGGTGTGTGATGTGATCTGTAGAATGGTCCTCCTCCCCCCTCCCTCCCCCCAGAAACCCATGTAGGTAGTCGTAGGCCAAATCCTTTGGTTATTTTTTGTGACTGTTGAGTGATTCTACTATGTTCTGCCATCCCGTAGTTTAAGTGTGTGCTGTCAGTGTGGAGCCTCACCCTAGATATCTGTGTAGGTGTTGCCAAGCTTGTAGTGCGCGCTAGTCATTCAGTGGGCTTGTAGTGGCCCCGCTGCTGCTAAAGCCGCTGCAGCATGAGCCACGGGACAGTATCGTAGCCTCCTGTAGCCAAAATGCTTAGTGTAAGGCAGTCTTGTATACCGATGGTAGTGTATTGTAGCAGAGTGGGGTTGGACTGGCTGGTGGCGTAGGTGACCGTGCATTGCCTCGCCATCGACAGTAGTGATCCCTCGGCAGGCCGGACACCAGTGTCTCGTGTAGGGCGCCACAGCCAGCCCTACCCTCCTACTGTAGCCTACAACTGCTGCCAAGGACTCAGTACTGCCGCTTGCGGGCTGGGGCTGCCCTCGGCCGCCCTCAGCAGGGTGCCCTGCCCGCCCGCGACAAACCACTCTGAACTGCGGTCAGCTTTCACTAGGTTAATAAGAAGAATGTAATATATATTCATAATATAATGATACATATATACTGCATAGGAAATATGCACTATCTATCGTATGTAGGTTGTCCCAGGTGCCGTGTAGGTAGCTGTGTAGTGAGGGATGGGGTGGCAACCCCCCCTCACCCGCACCACTGGTGAGAGCGGCCCTTGGGCCCCCCATCACTTGCCACGGGGGGGCCAGAAGGCCGCCTCCAGGGGTGGGGGCTCCTTTACCCTTAGGGGCTGCCTCCCCTCCCTCCTCGCACCAATACGGGTCTAATAGTGAAGGCGGTGGGCCGCGGCAGATGCGTCGGGTCGCACCTGGCCCACACCTGCCAGGCAGCCTCTGGAGCCCGGCCAGCGAGACCCACATGCTCGCCTCTCACCACCTGCTCCAGGCGCCAGTCAAACCTGATCCAGGCCTCAGTATTAATACAAGTATTACTTACAACCATAAAGTATTGCCAGGTTATTGAAGGCACGAACAAGTGGCACTTGTGCCAGGGCTAGGGTGCGGCCCGGCCAGGCCAGTGCGGCCCCCGTGGGTAATCTGTGCCAGAGTGTCACCAGCTGTCATAGGGTGATGGTGGGTGGCGACTCAGGGTCAGATGTAGCCCGCAGCTGAGAGAGCAAGAGGGCTGCAGGTCACTGTTTGTCGTTGTTGTTGTGGTAAGTGGGCATGAAGCCCCACTGGCAAGTCATGGAACCACCTGCCATCCAGAGGGCAGGACAGTCTTGATGACTTTATATTGTAACTGTAGTAATAATATTGGTGGTGTTTATTAACAGAAGGCAGAAATCTAGTCAATATTATTTTGTTTTACAGAGTTGATAATAAGAGTATTTTTACATGTGAAAACACTGTCTATTTATTATTTTTAGTACACACTTAATTTGCAGCTGGTGAGTGATGTAGCAAGTGGCCGGCCTCCACACTCCCCTCACCCCTTGCTTCCTCAGAGTCTCACTGTTACCCTAATACCAACTGAAAGCATAATAATAGTGTTAAATGAAGCCCTGAAGTAGCAACCTCTTTCTGCTAGTGTCTTTCCCCATACCTCCCTCCACTTGCTCCTCACCAGTCTGGCTATAGGCCCTTGATGTTGCACAGACTTTCACCTAAGTATAACCCAATCACGGCCAGAATGTCCCTTTCACATCCATCTACTCTTTAAAATTACATGGTGACAGCAGTCTTCTGTAGCCGGCACCATTTTACTCATTCATTCTGTGGGGTTTTAAGGGTTTTAGTCCCCAGGAGTGAGGGGATCCCTGGGAGTGTGGCAGTGTGGGCCCTTGTCTCACCAAGTTGCTGAAGGTAGACTCCGGGCAAGGCCAGCTGCCACATGCCTGCCCCAGGAGCACAAAAACATTCGTTCCAAGTTCCGTTCCTTGATTTTCCCCATGGGTGAAAGTTCTATTTTTAGCACTGAGATGCTCAGAAAGTAAAGAATGATTATGATACCTTATTAAATGTTTAATTTTCCAGGATAAAAAAAAAATCCTCAACATAAAGTTATCAGATTAGAGTTTTTATACGAACAAAAAGTAATAATATAATAATAACGAAGATTGCCATAGGGTAACTGTGTTTTGATACCCAAATGCTGTTTTACATCCAAAACTCCAATAAACACATGCGTTTACGTGTAATTACTATGAAAAATTGAAATTAGATTGTATGGATTTCATTGTGACGTGTTCAGCCTGCACAGTAGAGTCCCCAAGTTGTCACCCCCAGTAATATCTCCCTACACAGGTCTCAGGTGGTTTGTCCGTGTGGCACAACACGCCAGCTAATTGTTTATGGAAATTTCGTAGAGGAAACAGCTAGTCATAATGAAATCCAAGGGCCAAAGTATGATTGTATAGTTCTTTTTTACATGTGCGGTCTGTACTGTATTATGCCATTTATACAAGAAAGACACAGTTGTTGTAGATATAATATACCGGGATGTAGTAAATGCTAGAGTGGACTAAGAAATGGAACAATTTAAACAATAAAACAATGGATAAATAAAGATGTGGTTTTATTGCTAGAAGTTATGACTTCATCCCATCCTCTCTCTTTTGACATTTAAATATCTCATTCTTCTATTTATTTCCCTTTAACATTCTTTCAGTTTATCTCCTCACACCTCCTCTTCCCTCCCTACCTTTTACTTACCTCTTTCTCCTCCCAGTCCTCTTTTCCTTTCCTTACCAATACCCAATCGTTCTTGCTATCTTTTCCACCATATTATATCTTACCTCGTTTCTTTTCTGGCCCCAACCCATCCTGTCATGCCTACTCCATTTATCCATTCCTTCAAAAATTACCCATTTGTCATACTGTCTTACCTTTCCTATTTCCTTATCTTAAATCCTTCCCAGCTCTTTGTTACAATTTTTTCACCAATCTTTCTCATTTCTTCCTACCTCATCAATCTTACTCTTCCTGTTCTTTTGTCACCTCCTTGTGCTGCCTTTCCTTTGTTACTCATGTTCGTTACTCATCTTGCCTTCTTGGCCTTGTTTGTAGCAGCATACCCTCTATTTGCAGAACTTCATTCACCTCCTTGTGTCTACATTTCTCTTATGTTCCTTGCCCTCTTACCTGTCCTTTCCCACCTTTCTGTAACATCTGTCTTATACCAATCATTTCCAACTTCTTACTCCTCTTCTAGACTTTACATCTCTCACTTCCCATACTTGTTCTTCATGTCTCTCACATCACCCATTACCTCTTACTTTCCATCCCTTTCCCCACTCTCCTACCCATCTTGGCTTAAATTCCTATCTGGCTTTCTCATGTACTCCCTCTCTTCTCACCCTTTGTCCCTCGCTTTCCACGTCCCTCACTCCCTCCACCATTCTCCCTCCTTCCCCAGCTGTCATCATTTTATTTTCATCTTTTATTTACCTTATGCTAATTCTTTCCCTCTACCTATCCTCCGGTACATATCATTCATCATAGGTCTCTTTTTCTTATCTGTTATCTCTTATTTAGAAGGTAGTAGTTTGTAGGCAGCCAACGACCAGGGAGGTTTATTACCAGTACTACCCGCATGGGTATAGGGAGGCTCAATGACAGCTGTGTAGTGAGTCAGCAATTCAGTGGTTAAGTTACACTACTCTGACCCAGGTAGCTGTCTTTCTGCCTCACCCTCATGTGGACTGCTGGCATTCTGTCCACAAACATACAATCTCTCCATTTCACACATAATGCTACAACACTTAACACACATATCTCATTCTTTGTAACCCTAGATTTTCTTGAGGTGTGCTATGCACTAGCACCGCCTTTAGCAAAATGATAGGAACAGTAGATAGAATTAGTTATTAAGAACATTAAACTGGAGTATTAGATAGAGGTAGGAAGTTGGAACATTAGTTAGACATCTTTGGTAGTAGTAGTCAGTAGCAACATTTGGAAAAGGTCTCTGAAAACGCTGCACTAGAGTTGCTCTCTGCCAGTGGTCTGTTAGGATGAGATATTAAAGGTTAAAAAGTGGCATTGCAGTTCACTAGTTATGGAGACTTTTGCTGTGGCCACCCCCTTTAAGGGAACTCCTGAAGGAAATGAGTGTCAGAGATATAGATAGATAGTTATTTCTTATTTGCATCTTCCTGATCCCCCTTGTTTCCCATTTATACCAATCCTTTCTTGTAAATTTTCTTTTGTTATCCATTCACATTTCCATTATTTACTCATTATTATTAACACCCTCAAGTGCCCATCCTTTCCTGCTTTACACCCCTTACTCATACTTTGTATCCTTTCTTACTTTGCTCTCCTTACTCTTACTTCGTATGCTTTCCAAAGTCATCCTGTTATCTCCCTGTCATACATGTCATTTCTCCTCTTCACAACTCTTTTGCAACACATTTCCTTTTTTCATCTCTGTTGTATCTCTTATTTTACCTCTCTTATCTGTTTTCTTTATCCATCATCCTTCCTTACATTTCTTCCCTGGTTGATGTCTTGTAAATTATGTTATCCTCTACCTTCTTTATTCTTAACCCTAACCCTTACCAAATCTTTTGTAAACTCTCATTATCTTTTACCTACTTGTCTTACAATTTCACCCATGTCCTTCCCTACCCTACCCATCCTTTGTTATTCTTTACCTTACATTTCCGCTCCCACAATGTCTCCCTCATCCGTCAAATTGTCTTTCTCTCTCCCTAACTCAATCTTACTTCTTTATCATATATTCCTTGTCTACTCTCCAAACTGCCCTCAGATACTCTACCCCATTTCCTATCCTTTCCCATGCCCCACCCCTCTCCATCCTTCTTGATCCTCTTCCTAGAGGACATTTTTTTTTTTCGTACTTTACCAAATGCATATCTTTCCCTCATCACCATCTGTGATCATTCATTCACCAGCCATCTCTCCCCACCCTCAAAACATCGCCTGCTACCAGTCCTAACCAGTGTATCACTCTTGCCCACAAAGTATGTTATAACCCACTTGAAAACTAACTAAATACAAGCCATTAAATATTTCTTGAATCAGATATTCTGAAGTGGATGAAACGTAGATATTTAATGAAGCTGGTCAGGGATTAGATGAGGGGCCCGCGAATGGGAGATTTATACCAAAGAATTATTTTTTCTTTTAAATTTCAACCTGCCGAATATCCTGTCCGTATATGAGAAAGTACAACAAAGTAATGGAACCCTGAATAAGCTATCTGTTAAGGTATAGGGCCTAAAATACTGGTTTGTTCAAGGTTCAAAGTAATTGATTATAGTATATGAGAGAGGGTACTGGGGATTAATATAAAGTACATAAAGGAAATCTGAAGACAATGGTGAATCACGGTGACCTCAGCGCCATCTGTTGGGTGAGTTGCAAGATGTCGCTACATACAAGACCTGGAATTCCTCGTCTGAGTCTTCAATCTGGTCAGTGTGCATAGTTGCTCTGGGTTAAACGGGTGTAACCACGACGGTTGTGTCGATACTTTAGTTTTGAAGGTATGTATTTTGTATATGTCTACATGAGGTCTTAATATGTTACGTTCTTGCTCATAGAATTTCAAGATTGTTCCAAAGTTTTGACTGGTTAAATAGCTAATAAGCATTGTTGAATATTGCCGGCATTGTATTCAGGGTCGAAGTAAGGCATGGGGCTTAACTCAGCGCTTATTTTATATTCCTTAATTGCGTAGAGCCCCGCAAACTCTTAATCTGGCCCTGTGTACATGCAAATATCATATAGAATACAGTGGTGTGATTGAACTGTCAACAAAGAGCCTGGAGCTGCAGAGTTGTGTTTTGTTAACGATCGTTGTCGTTTACCCCAAGGCACACACTTTTCTGACGTGCCATGCAAATGTCTACGGAACAATTGCTCCTAGGGTTAGGTTCCTGAATATTTTTAACTTTGTGGGAGGTTATTTGATTGGCAAAGGTCACAAATATCGCCTGACCGTGAGCCCGGCCCCGGCCATAGACGCCCTCGGAAATAATTTCAACTACGCACCGGCAGCCCTTGACCTCTGATAACTCACTCGGTGTCAAGGTTTGTTCATGCCACAGCGGCTTTAATCATAATCCTTTTACCTCATTTTTATATTTATATTTATTTTTCTTTTAATTATACGGTGTATCTGCCCGTTTGTCAATCAAATCACAACTCCAGAGGTGGAAAAATGGCTCATGAAGAACAGAATGTCGGCGTCTTAACAAAAGTCTTTAAATCACTTCTTTAACCCCAAACAGAATATGTGTCAAGCTCACATCCTCCAGTCATTGAACGGTCAGCAATTCCTACTGAGCAATACACCAGTCATTGTTACCTTGCGTTCGTTATGGGTATGAGGCTACTTGCAGCACTCACGAAGCTGGCCACGTCCACACTTTAGTGTGTGTATCTGCGTTTAGGGGCAATTGAGAAGCAAGTGGTAGGTGTCTTCATCATTTTGTGGTATCATGGGCATGAAGGATCTTGGGATACGTTGAAAGAGTGTATATATAGTGTTATAGTGAAGGGGGAAAACCATGAACGTAAACGGTAATATGACTTGTGTGCTTGTCTTGGGGGGGGGGGGTTGGTTTCTGATGGGTGTATGTTTAGGGGGTTGGACTTGAAGACTTGAGTTTGAGTGTTTTTCAGGGTATTTCACCGTGCATGTGTTTTGTCAGTGTTGTATTTGTTGGGGGGGGGGGGGTTGATCGGTGAGTAGGGGTAGCTGAAGTGTGAGGCGAGGGTAAGCTTTTTACTTCTACTTAGGGACTGGTGGTTATTTATAGAGTGGGATGGGTATAGTATATGTATACTGTATGAACATATGTATTGCATGGTGATATGGGTACTTTTATGTATAAATATGAATATTATCCATGCTGATTTGGTAAGTGCTGCACCAAGAAGGTTGCTTTCTGTGTGTGTGTGTGTGTGTGTGTTGCATTACTAGCAAAGATATAGAGATGCTTTATACTTAAACACTTGTGTCACTGTTTCTTATGAGCTGAATGGTGGGAAGCTCATGGGTGGCTCTTGCATCTCCTTAGAAGGGCCTGGTGTGGTGTGTTCTGTGCTTGTTTATAGAATGTGAGGCATGCATTATATATTGTATGTATTAAATGTTTTTGTGAGTACTGTGAGTAACATTTTGATTTTCCACTTTTTTTCAGATCATATATATATATATATATATATATATATATATATATATATATATATATATATATAT
>JAYMFT010369404.1:0-10000 GCA_038088735.1 Panulirus argus
GTGTGTTTGTCTGTGTTTTTATGTGTGTTCAATGCCTCACATCCGGTCAGCACTTCCAGGAAACCTCCAGGAACGCCAGTTTAAAATACCTGAACCCTCAAAACTCGTCCCTTTACTCAACACCTCCAAGAATACTCCAAGAAATACCCTCCTTAAAGGCTGTACGTAACTCCTCCAAAACGTCACCAACTCCAAAAAAAAAAAACTCCAAGTAACCTTTCCCGATGCCTTCAGCTTCCTAGAACCGTTCCTTTAGTCAAGGCTCCAAAGAATCCCAAAATAAACCCTCAGAGACTAACTCCTAAAGCAGTCTCTGGCCAATATTCGTAAAGAGAATCCTCCAAAGTCCCCTCAAATCAATAAACCAGGAAAGGTATTCATAGCTCCACCTCCGCATATCATCAGTTCAAACGCACACCCCACAAATCATCCCGAACTTCAAATGCCCCAAATATAACAAACGTTTTCTCTAAGTTATTCAGCCTCTTGACGTTCTCATTAAATGTAATGCTTCCGCACCTATCATTAGCGATACGCTGGAGAGGTCGAGACTAATTAACCCCTCGTTCGTAGAGCAGTACGCCTAAATTCGTGTCTGGGAGAAATATTTCATACGCGCATAACGCACAAAGCGTCTGTCTCTCTCTTTACTAAATCCCAGCAATACGTGTTAAAGATACGCGCCTACGTCATCCTGGTAGTGGCCAGAACATCGATGGGAAGAGGATCCCATGATCGGGACATGTGTTCCGAACAGTTTTGAAATAATAAAAAAGCACCGTCGGAGGTCTCTCGTTCCGATATATTGAATATCGGGGAACCCGCCGATGGAGAGCAACGAATAACAGAGCGCCGTGTAAAGTGGTCAGTCCATGTTGCTATGATAGGGCCCCTGTGCTGTGATCCCTTGTAAACAAGACTGACACGTGGGAGGAATGTAGAATTGCATCATATAAGTAGGGATTTTGATTCCGATTTCAGATACTGTGAGTGTTGATTGATCAGTAGATGGAGGGTAGACAGAGAGGCATTTGACAACTGCAGTTCAAGATTATTTTGGGTCTTGCGTAGAGGAAATGTGAGCAGTGTTGAGGAGGAGGGAGCGAGTGTGCTCTTAGACTTAAGAAAAACGTAAATGTGCCTTTAGATTTAGAATTCAGGGGTCACAGAAATAAACCACCATTATGCTTACACTTAGTATATATGCGTTAGAGAAAGACAGACTTATATACAGCCTCTTTCATACACATCAAAGATAGGTTTATATGAACTTCACGTATATATACACATCAAAGAACAAAAGCTGAATATTAACTTCACCTCATACACTTTTAAAGGCTTTTATAATACCGCTTTTTATATGAATTTCGAAGCTATACGACTTAACGTGGGAGTGACATATATAACTACAAAAGGTCAGGTAACATCAAGGATGTAAGCCATGCTAACAGGAATGGATGAAGAGCTACATTGGCATCTGTGATAGTAACCCTTCGTGGATCAGATGGGACGCCTTGTAAACCCACATCTAAAATTTACGTTTACACATAGATCGCGTGTAGTTCATTTACAGTTGATGTAACCTCAGTAATGCCATTGCTCTCCAGCAGAGGGAGATGGTATAGTGAGCTACTACAGACACAGAAACATCAAAAAACTTAAGTGATTTGAAAATCTGGAGCAGGATTGGTCGGATTTATTCTATGTCATATACTGACGTGCTCATTGCTGTCTCACGTGAACCAAGTAGATATATTTAGATTCAAAGGAACCAAAGTAAGATAAATAAGTAGATAGATTTAGATATGCCAAAGTATAAGAAAAAAAGATTTCGTTATTGAACAGCAATGGAAAGTGGAAAAAGTATTTGAACATCGCTATGAATTGTATTATCCTATCGCGGTTTGGTCTCAAAGCCATGTTGTCAAGCAAGCCCCTATATCCATGAGAGAATAGTTTTATAATCCCTAAATAATTGAGTTAAATTATTTTCCATCTGATAACAGCCTCCTAAGACGATTATGAATAAATAGATATCAACTCCTTTTTTACTTTTTCAATACGATAAAGTTTATCATATATTCATTCCTAAACTTCTTCTGACAATCTATATACACAGATCGGTTTATGCGATGGGGTGCGTCCGTCAGCCGTTCTTGTAGCGAGGATTTAGGTCGGATTTATTGCTGGTCTGGATATTCTGACAATAGGCATTTTGTATCACTTCCAAGACGATAGGATCTTGGTGTGTGTGTGTGTGTATGTATATATATATATATATATATATATATATATATATACGCACACACACATCAGGATCGTAATGATGGTGTCTTTCCCGAATGTAGGCTTCAAAGGTATGTAATTTTGCTGGCAATCGATTGATTACAATATGTAGATTCACTGCGTTATCTATAATAGGTTAATTACGTATGATAGATTTACTATACTACCTGTACTAAACTTGCTATATTACCCATAGCACATTTGCTACATCACCTGTAATCAGCTGACTATATTTCCTATAATAGATTCACTCAATATCCAATTATACACTGTCCCTGTACGACCTGCACTAGAATCGTGTTATGCTTATATGATAAGATTTGTTATATCCTATACAAAAGCCTCCCTACATCACCCATAACAGACAATGTTACCAATGTAAAAGAAAAAAAAACTTGCTACAAATGAGCAACGCAGAGCAGCTTCATTAGCAAAACCTTTTGATCACTTTGTATTACTCACGTTTTTATCTTTTTCGTACTGTTACATTCTGATTAACATGATTTGATTAATGGCATTAATTTATATAACTAAACACACACACACACACATATATATATATATATATATATATATATATATATATATATATATATATATATATACGTGATGGCATAGTAATCCCGACGGTGCTGTGTAGATGCGAGAGCCAAGCCTTAGAGGATGGATATGTTTGTAATTAAATGCTTGACATTATGTGACGTGAGAAGATTTGATCGAGTGAGAAATGATAGAGTAAGAAAGAAATGTAGTGGGGAGCTGATATGGTTTGAACATAAGGAGAGGATGAGTGAAGAGAGGTTGACTAAACATACGTGCTGACATGTTGTGGAAGTGGGCAAAGAAGGAAAGACTGAACTGGAGCTGTAAGGATGTAGTGAAAGATTCTTTGAATAAATGGGGCCTGAACGTGCAGGAGGGTGAGGAGTGCACAGAATGTGCATACGGAATAATTTTTTTCAACACAAAAGGAAATATAAAGAAAAAAGTTATGTCAGTGCATGTATCTATGTTTTTGCAGAAAGTAATGTAAGTAAATTATACAATATCTTGTAGATGTCTTTCTGATTGGAATATTGCTATCATCTACGTCATTTATCTAAATGATTTGATTTCTGTAGCGTTATGATAATTAGTACATGTTCTCTGCAGACGATTTATTTATTTCGATTTATCTGTTTTGTATATATATTGGTACACACACAAAAGGTTTCCAGTGATTATCTTATTAAGGATCGACTGTGTACAATACAAACAGATCATTATTGTATTTCTAATTAATGCTAATTGTAATTTATGTTAATTGAAGCACGGCCTGCCGTTTTATCCCTATTATTGGTCATAAATATATTGATAATTCGATCGTATTTATTAGGTAAAAAAAAAGGGAAGGTTTAGATAAGGTGATATTGATAATGACCATTAAATATATGCTTAAGGAAACTTGGACATCGGTGATGAGAATAACAATTACTGTCATTATAAGATATTTCAACCTTTGTAAAATCGCCAACAGTAGCAGGAAAATGAACAGACTAGACAAAAAAAAAAAATACTACAATCCTGTTATCAATGTAATGAAATATTACATGAATGCTTAGAAATTTAGGGTTAATTCGTAAGTTACTGAATAGATAATCAAATGATTTGACGATAGAATCACGTAGGTTTACAAAGTTATATTTATTCCTTTAGGTATTTTGAGTATTGTTTTACATTACTTTACATTCTAAACTTAATTAAGGATAGATCATTACAGAGATATTACATACAAAACGATGATGTATGATAAATAAGGGCGACTTGCTGTCAGTGGTCTGATCCAGGGCATATGAAATGATTAAAGTAAACCACAGAATAGTCCGTGTAGCTTAGCTGTGGATTGTGAGACAAAGTTAAATGTACAGTATTCTAAGACAGCCAGTTACTTAATGTGTGTATATAAGGCTATTTTTCGTCTGTTCTTGGCACAGTCTCGCTGGAACTGAAGAAACAATTCGGGATTATATATATATATATATATATATATATATATATATATATATATATATGGTGTTTCGAAGGATTTTCGTTCTTTCTAAGGAATTCATAGACTAGAGTGCCAAATGGAGCTTTATGCTGGGCCTCTCAAAATCCCAAGTCTGGAAGGCCTGAAGAACTCTGTCCAAAAACTGGAAGTAAAGTCGATCCAGCAAGGCCTAAAAACCAACATCTATGAGACGTTAGTCTTTGCCCAATATTTGCCGACGGATTGATACTGATTAACATTGATTAATCACGTCTGTATGGATACGGAGACGAAACTCGTACATAAGGATATGTGATCGTCCTAAACAGTGACTAAAAAAAGTTTTTCCGAAGAGGAATAACATATCGTTTAAATCTGGGGTGGGGATCTATTTTCAGCCTTTTTCTTCACTACTAATTCAACGTTTTCTGTGTCCTATGTGGCCTGGTGTTATCGTAAATGAATTCAACGGCTCGTTAACTTTGTCCAGCGACTTGTCAAAATGGTTCAACGGCTCAACAACCTAAGGAAAAAAACGGAGAAAAAAGTGAAAATGAAAAAAAAAAATGTTCTCGACCCATGTCCATAATTCCTGGTGATTGAAGACCCACCCAGCTTGGCTTCAAGACCCATCGGCACAGCTGGCTCTCTCCCCCTAGCAGCAGCAGCGACGCCACAGATGGCTAGGGACATCCGTCCAGCTTCCATAACAGATGGAGGAAAAAGGCACAGATGGTAGCTTTAAAGAGGCCACACTTTCCCCCTTGCAATCGCCTCAAAAACACCAGAGGAAACCACCGAAAATGCCTTCAACTCCAAACGTAAACGTTCAACGCAGAATTTGCCACCACAGTGCTGAAGAAAATACATAAATATTTTCCAATATACAAGAGACACAAACATGCTCTTGCGATCCCACTCCTCCAGCAATCTCAACCTTCAAAAGGAGGATGAAAAAAAAAAAGCGATTAAAGAGAGCTTTCATTAGGAGACCCAGATCTAGTTGTATGCAAATCAGCATCTGATATAAATTCAAGAGGATGGGATTAATGCAGGCTTGTATTTTGCCGAGGTCTCGCACTGCCGTGTTGCAAGCATGGGAGGAAATGAGAAACCGCATGCGAGAAAACTGGGTACACATACTTTCGTTAGCAATCAAGAAACTCGTAAAAAAAAGAGGAAAAAAAATCCTTCGCGTGGTCATAGTCCAGGAATTTTTTTTTCCTTGGAACATATTTCCACGTAGGATATTATACTTTGATGGTGGAATCATTAGCCTTTATGTAAAGAAATGGGGATGTAAACACGAGCGTAGCATCTGGCTCTCCCAAGAAGACCTGTTGCGGGTAGCCAAGCAAGACGGCCCAAGGCGCAAAGGGCGATGATGCTAAGCCTTAAGGAACACCCCTAACGCTTGGCTTGCCAGAGATAAAGACATGAATGGATCGAAGTTCTTTATCATTTTCTCCATATCATCAACAGAAGTCAGGAGCTTGGCAAAGACTAGGAAGATGTGTCTGAACGGCTAAAAAATCTCCTGTTGGTGAAGGAAAGATCTTCCATCCCTCGATCTAGATAGGGTAAAGGGAATGTTGTTTTTCACTATCAGGTTGCGAGAGAGAGAGAGAGAGAGAGGCTTTAACATCAGCTGCTAATAGATGTTAAAATAGGTCGATATATTGAGGAATTTGTGTTCCATTCGTGTGCTCTACATCTGTAATATATTGAACTTTTGTAGTTTTGGACGAAAACCACCTATTCCACTGCTATTGGCTTAGATCCCGCCTCAAGTGTACACACACAATGCTCTTAAAGCCTTTGTACTTAAAAGCAGAAGTTAACAGGCATTACAGTTATCTACTAGCTCTTCTACTATGTCCTTACTAATTCCTGAGTTTGTGATCTCGCCAGTCATAAACTAAGCTTGAAAGGACCCAGTCGCATGTTGCTATGTACATTCTAAATTGAATTCTTTTGTATTTTACGACACTATCACAAAAATGACCTAACTTACAAGAAATAAAAACTGACATTGAAATAGTTTTATTAGCTGCTTTCTATGTGTTTCATTAGCTTATTTCATCGACACATCAGAGCAAAGTAATTCGTACGGCAAAGTAGCAAATGCTTCTTGAATTACCACAGTATTTGATATGACCACCAAGCATAAGATAAAGAAAGAAAAAAAGACAAGGCACACTGGGTCTATAGAACAACCAATATTGTAACACATTCCATTGACCAATATTCATACTCCACATGCCCGAAGCTGGCTACACAATGTAAGCTCTCCAGTGGAAACTAGAAATCTCTTTCCCCTCCACTTTGTTATTTGACAACAAAACATCAATAGGGAGAAGAAAGAAAACCCACTTGATATAATACGATGGAGCTAACCACATTCTTTTTTCTTTTAACTAAAGATCGCCCATTTTAGCCGATAAAATTCAAGGGATAAGTATTCTTTGTTCGATTTTTGACGTTTTTGGTGAACTTTTTGGTTTGGTGACAACATGTGTGGCGAGAGGGTAATGTCGTCTTGATTTATCCTCAACACCTGAAAAAGGTGTTAAGGATCTTCTAGTTGGTGGATGTTTTAGCTTTGGACACCAAGAGCCTTAATGGCCCACGGCAGTTGTTAGGCCCCAACGCCCAGCTCACCAGCCGTGAAAACTACAACCACCCAACTCACCAGCCACGAAAACTACAAACACCTTACTCACCAACCACGAAAGCTATAACCACCCAACTCACCAACCACTAAAACTAATGCTTCCGAAATTGAGTCCTTCTGCTTCTTGAACGCACCGTCGACCAGGGGCGTCTGGGACACGAGTCTTTCTTAGGCTTTCGACCGACATCTCTTGACACCTACCTTCCTAAGTTCGCTTCCTGGAAAGGCAGACAAAAGTTATTTTGATCAACAAGGGCCGTAATAGCAGACGACAACAGAGGACGAGGAGACCGAGGCCACTTTGGGAGAAGGCCAAAACCACGTTGCAGCAGGCAATGAAAGGAAAAGAATTAAATCGAGATTTCAAAAGTTACTGTAACTGTAATGACGTATGTTAATTAATCCTGAAAGCTACTGGAAGCCCACTTCATTTCGCTTTTACCCCCATCCACCCTACTCCACCCTTCATTTTTTCTAAAGTAAATAAAAGTTTTTTCCCCTTGGAAACAAAATCCATTTTCGAATAATCTGAATATATATACGACTTGCTCTCATCTCTTCTTTGACATTATACCATGTCTGATTACCGACAAGTTCGGAATGACTTGATTCGACATTTCCAAATATTATAATCGGATGAGAAAAAAAGAAAATATGAGATCTGAAAAGATTAATCTAGTAATATTCAAGGGTTAATTTTGAGTGATATAAAGGCATATATGTCTATCTCTATATTTCTGTTTATAACTCACTGTCTCATACTATCTGCTCTCTCTCCTATATATCTGTGTATTTATGAATTTTTTTAATTATTATGTACGTATATATGAGTGTATCTATCTATCTATCAATTTATTTATCTATTTTTACCTAACCACATTATCTATATATCTATCTATCCCAATGTCTCTCAGTCTGTCTATTCATCATTAGCCCCGTTGCAATTCACTTGAGACTGACTATTTGTATAAAAGAATGCGCGCATAATATGAACATCGATTTTACACAATTGAGGAAGGGAGGGAAGTGAGGAGGTGGGGCGTGTTGTCTCCAGTCCCAAACAACCGGTTGCTTTTAATCTGCAGGGCATGTCAACAAACCCATGACTTACACTGTACGTTAATTACCCATAATTAGCCTGCCCAAGCATAATTAGTAACAGCTGATATAAATTACAAAGATAATTACCCCTTCTTGTTAGTTGTAAACTACAGTTAGGTTTAAAAATGATTGTTAGCCAGCTGGGAGGTAGAAAAATTAGCCTTTTACCCTTAGCTGTCTGTCGACGTCTGACAAAATTTCTGATGTTAGCTTGAGGCTAATATGAGGAAGACAGACAGGGATTTAGGATATGATTAACTATACTTCTTCCCTTTGCGTATAGGGAGAGGCTTTTTTTTTTTTCCGTTGGTTATTAAGATAAAGAAATTAGAGACGAAAAGACGAATCATACGTATATATATATATATATATATATATATATATATATATATATATATATATATATGGCATTGCTTGCACAGTTGTTGTTTCCGGAATATTAGCAAGACTCCAGTTGCTTTTAAACCGCCTGTTATGAGAAGAATTGAAAGCTGGCTGTGAATGAAAACCATCTTCACTTAATCAGAAATGAGAATTACACTCCAGTAATCATGCGAGACAAGAATAAGAAAGAAAGAAAAAATTGGTGCTAAAAATTGTCAAAAAAAAATATAATCACAGAACAGGTCACGTATGCTGCAATCCAATGGGGAGAAATATAATGAACAGTTGTAAGTAGCGTCGATATATATGTATATTTTCCCATGTTGTGAGGAGGTCACAGTTGTAAAAGAAAAAAATTAGAAATGATTTACATTGCAAGACTGTTTCATTTACAGTGACGAGGACGAGCAAGAACGAAATACCAGGTTTGATGTGTGTGTGTGTGTGTTTACGAGGGAGAGAGAGAGTTGGTACTGTGAATATATATATATATATATATATATATATATATATATAATTCTGCATGTAGGGTTTATCCCTCCGTTATATATGATATACCGTACATCATGTGATCAACATGCCATGCTGGTCCGTCAGATAATAAGCACATAATGAACATGCAACTCAACCAACGCATTTACGTGTCCGTGCGTCGATGTTGGAACGTGCGTACAAAAAGCGAGACAAAATTGAAAGCGTACCTACTTACATGCCTACTTACCTACCTACTAACTTGTGTACCTGCTTGCTTACCTACTTACCTACTAACTTGTCTACCTTCTTACTTAACTGCACTCCTACCTACGTACGTACTTACATACGTACGTACTCACTTGCCTGCCTACCTACGTACGAGAGAGAGAGAGAGAGGTAATTTCCTGCACTCGATTCGCTGGAGTAGTCTTTATTTTTTTTTTTGTTAGAATCTTCCTTGACTTCATGCTTGGCTGACCCCACGATTCAGCAAGAAGGAAATATAATGAAAAGAATGTGTGACTGTCGCCCTCGGGTGTGTGTGTGTGTGTGTGCGCGCGCGCGCCTGTGCCACGTAGAGTGGTGTGCAATTGAACCCAGCGTTATCAGTTCAGCCATACAATGCAAATTACTCACCGTCTCACATAGCTATCTGTCAATCTAGTCTGTATCTCCATCTGTCTGGACAGCCATGGGTAAATACATAGCTCCTCTGTCTCTTCAAAAACTAGTTTATTTTGGAGCGTAACACCGCCTGAAGAACGGACACTCCACCCACCAGCAGAGGACACTGTACCCCTTCGCTAGAACCCTAAGTATGCCAAGGGAATTGAGATTCTCAAACTATATTCGTACACTCGTTAACAAAAAATGAAAAACAGGTACTCATAACGAGACGAGCTCTGAGGCAAGGTCCTGATCACGCACGGACGGAGACTCTGACACGAAGGGCGCCTCTGTGCCTTCGTGTGGTCCAGACGAAGGACTGTAAAGACAAAGAAGAGAGGCAAAAAAAGAAAAGCCTTAATGACAGAAATAACGTTTGGGATTAAAGATATACAGTCGCTTCCTCG
>JAYMFT010369404.1:15000-21834 GCA_038088735.1 Panulirus argus
AATTCTTGTACGAAAGACTGTGACACGATATGTCGTGAAAAAATTTGTTTTGCAAATGAAATGATATATTTAGAACATCGTCTTTATATGAATTTTTAATTAAAGGCTGTGAGAAAATGTTTTTGTAATTTGGTGTATATATATATATATATATATATATATATATATATATATACATACACACACACGATAGATGTAGAATCAGGAGAAAAACATATATTGAACAGAAATGTGGAGACTAGATGAGAACATAGATGAAACCAATTAGTATCAGACGAAAGCAGAAATACGAAGGAACGTGAAGAGAAGCGTTTATAAGAAAGCTACTAACAATACAAGAACGTTATGAAGATACGAGTGAACGTAATGATTAACGAGGACTTAAAAATCAAACGTTAGACAACGCGGAAATAAAGAGGAGAGAACGTGAAATCAGCATCACACAAAAGACGAGACGAGAGGTCAGATGCAAACAAAGAGAACGTAAAAAATGAACGAGGACATTAAATTCAATGTTAGACAAGGCCGGAAATAATAAAAAATTGGGGGAAACGTAAAATCAGTGTTAGACAAGAGCGATATCATTAAATAGAGGCTCTTTTGTCTCTGTTGATTGGTCCATTTCAGTTCTATTCACTTCACTTAATGAAAGGAATGCAATTAAAACAGATTGCAACAGGAACAAGCGAACTTCGTATTTACATGAATTCATTAACGCCAATTATTTTGCAGAAAATAAATATTTATGTTATGGGTATATGTATCTTGTTTTATGAAATTATTTCACTATAGTCATATTAAAGATGCCATATTATATATGTATGTATGTGTATGTGTGATGTCTACATACCTGACTTCATATCTACATGGATACA
The DNA here is from genome assembly GCA_038088735.1 of Panulirus argus. Lineage (NCBI taxonomy): Eukaryota > Metazoa > Arthropoda > Malacostraca > Decapoda > Palinuridae > Panulirus > Panulirus argus. The sequence continues at coordinate 15,876 of JAYMFT010369404.1, forward strand.
TGCACATATGCATATTATTCATATGGGTAAATTTGTATCTATGTATCATTCATGTATTAATGGATATGTATGCCATACACAGGCGTGTGTGTTCCTGCATACTCAAGTTCTACGCATATATGTATTGGTATATGCATGTGTATATGTAAATTAGCCTTTATGTATCTTACGCACAAGTGTTGAAGGATTAGTGTATGTTAATGGGTTTGAATTTCCTTTCTTTGACAACCTCACTCCCTTGCCATGCACCTCCCTCATTACACTCACAAAATACTCACAGTCCATCTACTTCTAGACTCATCTTTGCAGTACCCCCACGCCGCTATAGTGTGTCTTAACGGAAGAATCCAGTATTTACCGTCAGTTCAACAAAAATGTTCAAAATTGCCTGAGTGATGAAGTTAGATACGTATACACGCCCATGAGTATGGGATACTCATGAGCAAATGTATTCATGTTTACGGCAAACAGTTTGAACATTGTTTTTTTCCGAACCGGAGGTAAATAATGAACTTTGTCAATGAATTCGTGCGTTGGAGATAAACTTTTTTTATTTTTGTTCAATTCTACTGTATACCACTTTGATCACCTTTCTCTGTTAGTTGCTCCTCAACAAACGGTTTGGACAGATACTCTTTGAGAATGAGGGAGAATTGTTAATTGTTTCTAAACAGAAGGTTTCAACAGATAAGCTGCGAAGGACGAACAGCTTTAAGAAGTCTCAGAGGTAAAGAATTAAAAAGACATAGATCTGATGATGATAAATTTACTATGCCCCGCCCCACACATATATTTGTCAGTTAAATATGAGAGAGACATTAAACTTTTAATTGAGATTTTATTATAAAAAGAGTAAGAAAATTACCGTTTCCTTATTGTGTGTCGGTCGCGTGGAGTTAGAAAAGACAGCAGAAGATGAAAATAACGCGGAATGATTCGGGAGTGAAATTTCGGAAATGATGATTGGAGAGAGACGACGTAGACAAAAAAAAAAAAATGAGACTCGCACAATGAGACGACAATACGAGAAAGCCGAGCTCAAAAGTCCGTATGCAAATTACCTTCATGATAATGATATATTCGCTCACATGACCACAACAGGTATTGTCATCATCCCCCAAAAAAGACGAGAAACGAAGCCAGTATTGTCTGGCCAACGTGCTCATGCACTCTCCATTATGTCATGTAAATATGGCTGTGTGAGTTCTCAACAAAATACACAACAAACGTAGGCAGGCCACCGCCGCTGCTCAATGACATTATACCTTTATCTTCAAGAAAGAAAAAAAAAGATACACATTGGCTCTAATTGAATCCAAACACGAGGAGTCTTGTATACGTGTGTTTCACTCGAGGTTGCCTTATCATCACCAATAGGGAGAATGTTAAGAACGTTGTTTACGATTAACTTAAAACGTGATATTTAGCGAGAGCAACACATTAGTTCATTTAATAAAAAGAGAAAAAGAATATCTCACAAACAGGCTCCTTTGGGCGAGTCTGGCCTGTAGTAAATATCTGGCATCTGGGTTCATCATATCCTGGTGCTTCGATCTCATTTGAGACAGGGTTCGAACCTTCCGTGTTTTGATAGGGTTTGGATGTTTCATCTCGTGTTTCATATTGTTCGGATCCCCGAATCATCTTCGTGTTTTCAAAAGATATAGGGCCCCCCGGTACTTCAGTAAAATCTGGACTCGCATGTTTTCGAATCAACACATTATTGACTTGACTCCCGTGTTTTCATGTCATTTGAACTTCCAGTATTATTAGAAATATTCGACCTTTTATTCCTATAATGTTTTGAACCCCTTTCGTATCAAAATCTGAACTGCAGTCTCTTTTACAAATTTTTTCATAAAATTAGAAAGTTTTTTCCTGCATCTATTACTGATGGCGCGACAGTTTTTTCCTGCATCTATTACTGATGGCGCAAAATTTCTGTAACTGAATCACGCAAGAGGATTCATAATGAACCAGTTCATATAAGAAGCATTCATGAATCACTTCATACAAGAGTCATTCATAATGAAGCAATTCAACTCCTCTCTACATTTCGACTTTATCGTCTTTACTGCTATCTATGTATGTCTCATATTAAATCAATATTTACGACACGAAAGATGACCATTATCGAAAAGATTGGCTTTAGAAAAAATATTAGGGATTTTGCCTCGAGCATAAGACTATAACTATATTCCTTGATTATGAATATATATGCATTATCCTATACAGGCAGAGAGAGAGGGAGAGAACGGGGTGTGTGCGAGTGTGTGTGTTAAAAGGCAAAGGCTTTCATTATACGCAACAATGAACCTTTTCATCAAAATGGCCCATTTGCATACGAATTAACTGAATGCGGCCCCACGGAAGTCTTTTATGCATATAAAAAAAAGAATGAATAATTTTTGTTGGGGTGGTGGGGAGGGTAATTTGCTTTCGGTCCACCTAGCCAACGAACAAGCTGGAAGGGGCTTATAACACGACCCTTGTCGCTACTCTCGTTATTGGAGTTTTTTTTTTTTTATTATTTTCGTCGTTTTTGTCAATTTTTTCTGTACTTTATTTTCGTTGGCATTGGCGACGATTTCTATGCGTTTTTGTAGTCTTCTTTGGGAGGGGGGGGCTAGTCATCGTTGAAGTTGTTTCCTTTCTAGTTAGTTTTTTTCTTCTTGTGATCAAGTCGTTCTTATTCTTGTTGACAAACTGTATACCTGCTAATCACTGACAAATTTAATTGACAATATTATTGAGCTTTTCTCTGGAATTTTTGTCCGCCGAAGACTGAATACAGTTTTGCATCAGCAGCAAACAAAAACAGACTCTCTTCCCAATTTCTCTCATCCCCTACAGACTACATTCTCTCTCTCTCTCTCTATATATATATATATATATACACACACACACTATTTTTCTACATAATTAGATATTTCCTAGACACATTTGTGGACAGAAAATGCCTTGGTATTTTCTCGAGACAAAATATGTTTGTATAGCATTGTAATAACACGGAGCAAGATTTTTCGAAGTCCAGGAATAACTCCGTGTACCCAGCGAGGATATCCTAGAATAAACAGGCGAAATATTCGCGGGGAAAATCCTGAAGGAATGGTCGAAGTCTGTATGATAATAGTCTAAGAGTTCCGACACAGGAGTCCCTAGGATTAAAACGCCATGAAAAGATTTGTGCCGGATGACACACAGGCAAGATAGATTGATGCCGCCTTGGGGGCTTTTGCCCTGGGTTTATCTTGGTTTATTGAGGCTTAGGTTTAGCGGGTGTTCCGAATCGGGTTTATTTGGTGCGAGATATGTTTGTGGTATGTTACGTACGAGTTATGGTCATCTGATTTTGGGTGTCTCCCGAAAGAGACGTGACGGAGCGAGACGTGAGCCTGTTTTATATATATATATATATATATATATATATATATATATATTACATACATGAAGAGGGTTAGGTTTGTTGGTGGGGGGTTTATGTTGGTTGTTAGTTGGTTTTTGATATGTCTAAGGCAATTTAGGTTTGTTGGTGGGATGTATGCTGGTTGTTAGTTGGTTTTATGTATGTCTCATGCAAGTCAGGCTTATAGCTGGGGTTTATGGGAGATGTGAATCAGTTTCTTCTGTTATTTATGAGTGTTTTTTGTTGAATTAGGTTTACAGGTGGGGTTTATATGGGTTGTGAGACAGTTCCATATGGTTTTGTTTAATGTCCAAAGGGAATCAGGATCAAATATGAGGTTTACGAAAGTTTTATGTCGTTTTTATGATGTATGCAGAACGTCACGTCAACTGGTGACGTAATTGTTAGGTTTAAGTAGTTTGTTTAATACTTAAGGAGGAAAAAGTTATAGACTGAGGTTTAGGCAAGCTCAGAGTTTAGTTGGAGAAGATTTGACAGATCAGTACAGTTCTAAATCTGGTTTATGGTAATTTCTCAAGGTTTCCACTCATGTTTATTGAGTGAGGTTTAAGATGATTTATATGGTATGATTACTACTAAAGAACACCTTATATAAAGAATATCTTTTACACACAAACACACACTCACAGACACACACACATATGTAATCATTTTCACATAAAAACTCATGATATACATATATTCAAATTTCAGTACTTGCATTAGTAGTTTCGACTCCAAAGCCCCACCACCTGCACAAAATATTGTCATCAAGTTTTTGAAAAAACACCAACGCGAGTACAACCTCTGTTCATTCATCCATAATTAATATGCCCAAACGACCATTTTATTTTGTTTTTCCCAAAAGAATAAAAAAAAAATACGCACAGAAGTACCTGGTTAAAATTTCAATGCACATCGAGCTGTTTATTTGGATTTGAACACTAAAACAAGACTTTTTATTCATCAACTGGTTTTTAAATTGTTTTTATTTTTACCCATCGGAGCATTTGCGTCCTCATCTGAACCACTAGTTTCCAAACATTTTTTTTATTTTTATTTTTTCTTTTTTTATATAATTCTGTCACAAGTATCCTCGATTTTGTTAAAAACCTTGTTTAAAAATCTTATGTTAAATCTCATCTCTGCTACTCGGACCTTATAAAATGTTTATATAATATTACTTGAGATTATATATATATATTATAACCTCTTGGGACGAGGGAGAAAGAAAACTACCCACGTCTCTCTCTCTCTCTCTCTCTCTCTCTCTGATGGCATCACCATCCTCTTCTTCCTCCAAGTCAATAATGAAAGAGGTTTGAAATTGACTCCCTGATTCTATCTCGCCCACATTTTCTGTTTGATCTTTCTTGTTTCGCTCACGAGAGAAAGAGAGAGAGAATTAACAAGAGAAAAAGAGTAATGTGATGATGATCTACAGACAAACAGGTTAGGAGGCGGCAGAAAAGTGACAAAAAAAAACGCATAAATACACTTTTTGAAAGAAAAAAAGCTCAGTCCAAATACAGGAGGTGAGGGAGGGGGTTGGAATAAAGTCTTCTCACTAGAAAAAAAAAAAACAGGAAAGACCATACTGGGAGAGAAAAAGACAACCATACCCCTCTGGGTTTCCACATAAAATGTATTTACAGTTAGGGTGTAATTAAGAGTCATTAGGGGTAGGGTAATTACAGCAGTTGTGGGGAGGGGAATGGAGGATAGTTCTGCCTCACTACCACCACAAGTACCACAGTTGCCACCACAACTACCCTTCCATATATATATATATATATATATATATATAACCAGCCCAAGACACGAACTTATTCATCAGCCAGCAGCACGGATGGATGGATGGATGAACGCCTGGGTTGGATGCGGGCCGGAAACTGTGCCCAAGACTCGAACCAACCCGAGCGAGCCAGAGCGTGATTCATAGTCAGAGACGCTGACCTACACACACACCAAGGAAGCCTTAAGACAAAACGAAAAAGCCACGTAAGCTTTCTAAGCTGATTTCCTGCAGCTTTATTTTCTCTCTCTCTCTCTCTCTCTCTCTCTCTATTCAGCTGGCAAGCAGGGGTCTAACCTCATCAGTTCTGTGATCTGGGTCACGAAGTTTTGTGACTGTGTCGCCGATTTAGCCAGAGCTGCAAACGGAGAGAGAGAGAGAGAGCCCAGTGGGAGGGAAAATATGAAAATCCAGAACCTGTCAAGTATTCTCCGCATTATTTTTTTTTCTTTCTTTTTTTGACCGGGTCACTGCTGTCAAAATTTTTTGGCTGGCTTTGATGTTGTCCCTTGCGTTTGTGTGTGTGTGTGTGTGTGTGTGTGTGTTTATCAGTTCTCTTGTTCGCCTGTCTGTCTGTCTGTCTGTCTTTCTGTCGTAATACCATCACAATACCAGTCAGGTGCCTACGTAACTCTAAAGCTGACTTAACCATCCCCTGTCACAATGAATTTTCTAAATTATGAATGTTAAACGTACTGGCAGTATATATATATATATATATATATAGATATATATATATATATATATATATATATATA
>JAYMFT010369414.1:0-21832 GCA_038088735.1 Panulirus argus
TATTTCAATTAGGGCCCGGCCTTGATGTGGACTTTTGTCCGTGACTGGAGCCTTAAAAAAAAAAGAAAAAAAAAAAAAAATCTCCATTACCACAACAATCACTTCAGCTATACTCTCAGCAGAGACAGAAGCATCAGCAAAGGCAAGGTAGTAATATTCCCAAGAAAACTCAAAACAGAATTGTCATAAATCCATCCAACCAACACCACCAAAGTGCAAATATTGAAAAAAGAAGTATGATGAGGAGAGCGATATTTACAAGTGTGGTCAGATGAACCAATTTGGGGCAAGATAGTGTAGCTAAAAAGGTGAAAAATATAGATAAACAGTTATGAGTGAGTGATTGTAACAGTTTGGAATATAAGTATAATGGTTAATAATTTGTTCCAAATCACTGAGAGTAGAACACCTGAGGGCCTTATCTCCAACATTATCATTGTTGGAGGATTTAATTAGTCCCTACAATGAACACTGATATCTCCTAGAAAGAAGACCTTAGCTTGAGAACAAAAGGATAACAAGGCTTTTTAGATGGAATTAAGATAGCTGAAGAATGATATAAAGTCTGAAGAATTAGGAGACCATTAAACAACAAGGAAGACAACAGTGGTAGTTGGGAGACATTTTAAGCCAGATGAAATCAGTTTGGAGATTTAATGTTCACAAAACATGGAACTGAGAGTAACTTATACATCAAATAGGAGGGAATTTAAAGTTCCCTAAACCCACCGTGACTTGAGCGATGGCAGGTTCATCAGATGCTGATGAGGCAGTGACAAAAGCTGTAAAGATGCCATGGGCATAACGAGTAAGAGGGGCATTGGTCCGCAAGACACCTGAGGACTCCTCCAAAAGGAAAACACCTGTGGCATTCACTTCCTCATCTGGCAAGAGCTCTACTGTGTCCTCAATGTGTGAGAAACTGATGTTGTGAACAGCATACCTATAGCAAAGAAAAACAAAAGCTGTACTTTTCATACTTATACATTTATGGATATTGATTCCAGCTTACAAAGAAAATGAAATTCTATCTCCTTTTTACAATATAATCTACTCATTATATCATAAATATAATAATGTTCAATATCATACCATACACATGTAACATTTTTCCATGAAAATAAAGCTTATATGACTAAGTCATGGCTGCAAAATAATCATCCTTTGCATCTCTAAAGGAACTACCAAGAAATATATATTTTTTCTTTTTTATTCTATGTTTATTATACTAAGGGAACACAGTGCTTATATAAGTGAAAAGTGAAGAAAAGGACCTGATGGGTTGGGAAGTAGGGTCCTTGTCTTCTGCCTGCAGCCGCACCACCTCTGTCTGTAGCGCTGCATCTACCCTCACACCTGCTGTCACCACATTCTTTACAAACATTGGCTTGTTGTCATCCAAGTCACTCACCAGTATGTGTACCTGTTGTTCAAGTTTAAAAATTAAGATTGGGTTATCAGTATCAAGAGTATGAGCATACCAACAAGTATACACCATGGTACATACGTCAGAATATAAGGAAAGAAGCATTGAGTTAGCCCAAGACCTGCAGAGCAAGGAAAAGTTCTGTTGACTGACAGCTCCCTTACCCCAAGCACAAATGACAAGAAAATGCATGGACAAATATGTTATTATAAATGATTGGTCACAGTGAAAGAAGACCTCACTATGAGTTTCACCAAGCAGGAAATGAGATGTATGAATCTGGTTGTGAGGACCTATGAGCTGACATCATTCCTAACCTGTAGCCAAAGTTCTCCCACTATAGGAGAATGGTTAAGAAGTCTGAACATCTGCTAGCAAATACCAAAATCATATTCAAGTATATGTATAAACAAAAGGTCCAGAGGAAAGCAACAAAGATGGCACTGGTAATACAAGAGTTGACTCACATGAAAGGATTAGAGGCCTTCAGTTTGCCTCCTTGGAAGACAAAAGAGTGAGGGGTGACCTGAACATATGCAAATAGGTAAAAGCACATGAGTGGAGGCCACGTATGATTCCCTTAAATACAGGACAATGAAGCCAGCACTAAAGGGCTGCTTGACTTATGAACAAATAATCCAGTCAGCATATTATTAATGGCATATGATGCCCTATAGCTTCATAGAGAGGTTCTGTTTCTTTTATATCTACTATATTCCAAGGTTTCTGAGAGTAAATACTGTTCAGAATCATGGATGTTACAAATTCTGCATGAAATTACAAACCTGCATCATGGCTGGATTAGCTCGATCGTAGTTTTTCCTGCTGGGCATCCTACGACCTAGTTTGCTACAAAGGAGCGTCAAAGTCACAGAGTCAACCTAGAAATTAAAACAATAATGATTTGACAATGAATTACGGATATAAAATGAATACAGCATAGTACATGTTAAGTATCATTTACAAAGGTGACCTTGAAATTATCCTCAAAAGTTAGCATGTCGTGTAATCTTCAGAATGATTTCCATCACAATTGTATGAAAAAGTATTAACTTGCAAAATATGAAACTGCTGTTATATGTCTTGAACATTACAGTGATACATTCATATTCTACGTATGCAGTTCAACTGACAAAAAATGAGGTTTGACGTATCATTCCAGACTTAATGCTGTTTGCATCTGTGTAAGAGAGATTAACTATCCTGTCTTGAATTTAGAGAACTTGCTACAGTAATTTGAGTATTACAAGTTAAATTTTTCTTCACAATAGAGGGATGAAATATTAGTGTTGTATAAAACCCCGAACACTGCATCAGTAAAGTGTACTGCTGGTGACATGACACTCACTGCCTCCCTGTCGATGCGACCCTTCACATAGATCATTCCTCGGTTGTCTGAAGTTCGATTCACTCCAAACAGACCACCATCATTTCCATCTATAGATATAAAGCACGTTATAATACTCAGCTGTGCAAGTGAATTACATATGTTTTTTATAACCTGATGGATAAAATATAATTTGACATGATGTCAATCCATATGTAAAAGTAAACAACACTTTTATTTGTTATTCAAGACAATAGATACATGCTTATGCTATAATTTTCATTTACACCCCTGACATGTAATATTCTGAAAAACAACTCTTAGGTGAAGAGAATATCTATATAGTCTAGATTTTTACTTTCTTTTTAAGTGGGTGTACAGTCCTTTGCACTGCATAACACCATACAGATCAGCACTAATATACACCTAAAACATAACCTTTAAACATTCTTTGTGCTTTCAGTATTTGTTCTGTGTTCTTCCAGTCTTTCCTCTAATCTCTTATATACTTTCCCTTTTCACTTTACTTTGGCCAAGTTGTGGTTCCAAAGTGCCATCCATTTCTCATCCTACTGATGAATATGTTGTGCTCCCAAACAGCACCAGATGCTGGTTTTTACATTTCAACTCACAGGTGATGCGATAGTCAATGAGGGAGTTATCTCCACTATCGTTGTCCACTGCTGACACATGGCCCACTACTGTGCCTATAGCTGCCTCCTCCTCCACTTCCAGCTCCAGCGGCTCATCTCCCTGCAGAGTTTAAACATCTAATTAGTCAAGAAATTGTAAAATACTGCTGAGAAGGTGAAAGAGTTATATGCATACATGTTGTGACTATATCAACTTATATGGTAAAAAGCTATAGGAAACAAGAGAAGATTAATATCCCAGCATAAAGAGCTCAGGTATTAATTAAATATGGAAATAAGTCCAAATTATCCATTGAGTTAAAAAAAACACAAGTTCTCACAAGAAGTCTGACAAAAACTGGGGCATTGTCATCAGCATCAGTGACATTAATGAGAAGGAGTCGTGAGGCAAGTTGTGGAGGACGACCCAGGTCCTGTGCTACTACCACTACTGTGTACTGCGCCCTTGTCTCACGATCGAGCTCCACCCGTGTAGTAATCATACCAGTTGTTGGGTCTGCATAAAACAGTTAAAATGCTGAAATACTACTAACTTATACTACAGGTAATATATTCCCACGTCTTTTGTATGATAATACAGTAAAAATAAATATTCTTAAGCCAGTTTGAATCTCAACCTGAAAGAAGCCCATAAAATGTGATTGGGTTTGCTCAACTTCTTAAGATCTGATGTTCCTTTGTAGGATGACAAAGTGATTTATATAAGGCTGGATTAATTTGTAAATTACTGTATTGTAAAAAGAGAGTACGTCCCAATTCACCACTTAGTGTATGCAGCGTTTGTAAATGGTACAACACAATGCATTAGTAAAATCATCAGCACTGAACTAACCAATCTCAAACACCCCATCATCACTGCCTTCATCAAGGAAAGAGTAGACAATCTTGCCATTGGGTGTTGTGGGGTCATCTGGGTCCTTTGCCTCCACTTGGAACACTGCTGTCCCTACCTTCGAGTTCTGCAGGCATGAGATCAATCATACTTTTTTAAGGAAAATGATGTAGAATCATGCAAAGCTGGAGCAGCAGTTCATTACCTATGCATTTTCAGATGCTAAGTCCTCTTATAAACTATGATAAATCTACCATACAATTTGTTAATGAGAGACAAGGGAAAATCAGTTCTTCTTCTTACCTTAGTAAAAAATTTTTCACAGATATAAACTGAGTTTTTGGTTATTATGGTGAGTTATCAAGTCGGCAAAAAATGCAGAGAAAGGTCTTCCTCTCCATACTGTGTTTTTTGATCCTCAGAACATGTTGTATTTTTTTATTATGCTTCTTGTGAAAGGAACATAAAAATATAACAAGTGTTTAGTCTACAGCACAGAATTATCAAGTAAAATGGAATCAGAATTTGCATGCCTACCTCCATAACATTTGCTCCCTCATTAGGTGCAGGACTTATAAATGTTGGGACACCATCATTGGTTGAAACATCTCCGATGAAGAGTCTGATAGTAGCCTCAGAGTACTGCTGTGGTGAGCCTTGGTCTACTGCCCGTACCTTTAGTTCATAGTGCTCAGTGCGGCCCTTTCCACTGAGTGGGGCTAGCACTGACAACACTCCACTCTCAGGGTCCAGGGAGAAGAGTCCTGTCAGGGAATATAGCACCATCATGGGTCTTCTAAGAGTTCTTTTACTTTGAAGGTGGTAACTAATGATACTTCTAGTATTCACTCCTACTCTCATACTACACATTGTAGAAATAAATAAACATTTTGCATGGAGACAGTTTTATTTTGAAAGCCTAATAAACAAAATATATAAATTCCATTTGAACGCTGTAAGTTATTTCTTTATGAGCATAAAAGGGTCATGATTAAATGGTCAGAAACACACTGAAATTAAGCATAAACCAGCAGTAGCTAATTATGTCTTTTTAAGGCATGATGATATTTCCAAACAGAATCAATTTATCCAAAAAATAAAGGTAAATGAAATGTGGAAGTCTATAGGGTAAAAATAATTAGATGAAGTGCAATATGGATTAGTAACTAAAAGTGCTATAATTGATAAAAATATATATGAGACTAATGCAGCTCACCATCAACCTCTCCCTGTGGCTCTGGAAGCTGGTAGCGGACAAGGCCATTGACACCAAGGTCAGGGTCAGTAGCCAGCACATTGGTGATGGTGCTGCCAACCACTGTGTTCTCTGCCACCACTGCTGTGTACGATGACTCACTCCACCTTGGTGATTCATCATTCACATCAGTCAGCTCGATTTCAACCTGATAGGTCATAACTATTTAGTTAAACTTCTATATTTAGTCATATCTGTATCAAAAAGAGAATGTGTGTCATTCTTATAAAAGCATAGCATTATTTTTATTAAACATATTTAATCATATGACTAAATGGTCACATGCAAATCCCTCCATAGAGTTCATAGTTCCACATGGCAAGACACATAAAAAATGTAAAATGTTGTTATAACTGTAGAAGTACAAAGAACAAGAAGAATTCCTCTGAACTTGGATAAAAAAATCACTTGCATAAGGCACTTATGAGTCAAAGCTTATAGTTTCAATATTTACAACAGTAGATTTCATTCAACAACCCTGCTGATCATATACTGACAATAACAGTGGTTTTGCGCTGGCTGATGCCACCCATGGGTGTATCATGGGCAGTGACTTCCAGTGTAATGGTGGGTGTTGTCTCTCGATCCAACTGAGCCCCACGTGCCACAACAATCTACCAACATAAGATGAAAAAAATGATTTGGTAAATAGTATTTCATTTACAGGAATTGTGTGGGCTCAAGAAGAAAGTTAAGGAAATAGTGCTTACACATGTGGGAGAAATGTCTGGCATGCAAAAAGTGGAATGTGGACATGTGAGAAAGGATGAGTGCTGGGATGTGGAGTTGTTAGTGAAAGGAAAGAGAGGTAGCTCTGGTGGCAGTCTCAGATAAGAAACTACAGAAGCAGGTGTCTGAGTTTAGGAGAGTGTGTTAAAGGAGGAAGTTTAGAAATAATATGAATAAAATTAAGGTAATTAGGATTAAAGGGATGAGAGACAAGTCAGTTCGACAGTAAGTTCGACTGGAGTGAAACTAGAACAAGCAAAGTGAGTTAGATACAAGGGGTGGAAATGGCAGCAGATGGACAATGGAAGCCAAAGTGACCATGGAATGGGTGCAGAGGTAAAGGTTCAGGGTGCATTAAGGAGTGTATGGGAGGGTAAAGATTTGTATGCTTGATGTTACTATAGTTCTGACAGTGCTGTATGGATGCCAGGTGTGTATCCTTAATAATAAAGTACATAAGAGGGTGAATGTTTGGGAATCAAAATGCTTTAAGACAATGTGTGGTGTTAAGAGGGTTGATAGAGTGAGAAATGACAGGGTTAGAAAAGTGTGGGAGTAAGAAAAGTGGGGTTAAAGCTTAAAGGGGTGTGCTAAAATGGTTTGAACACAAGATTCTTCATGTTATTAGTGCCTGAACACATAGGACAGTGTAGGGCATGCTTGGGATAGATTGAACTGGGGCAATAAGGTATACAGGGAACAAAGCACTGACAGTGAGCTAAAACAGGGAATTCAGAGGAGACCATGGAAAGGTGTGTGGGGCTTGGCTGTGGACAGGGGTGAATCTGGTTTTAAGGCATTATACATGACACCTAGAGAGTGGATGTGAGCATATGAGGTCATTCTTTGTGTATTCCTGGCACAACCTTGCTAATGCAGGATATGGCAAACAAGCATAAGAAAAATATACAGAGTACTTTTCAATTGTGGCACTTAAAGGAAAAACATTCCAAGTTGCAGCATGTAGCATACTGTACAATAAAACAGACATCTTTATTTCTAAAACTGAAAGTAACATATGGTAAAATGTATTCATGATAAAAACAAATAACTCTAATATAATAAAAATGTAGCATGCAGATATTGGGCAAATTTTATGCAGTATTTATAACCACAAGAAAACAGAGATGAATGAAACAGACCTCGCCTGTGGTTTCATTGATAACAAAGAGGAGTGCCCCCTCGCCACCGAGGGTGTAGGTGACTATTCCATGGTCTCCAGTATCTGGATCTGTTGCCTTTACTGTTAAGACAGACTTGGGGAAGCGGGCATCCTCTGTCAGTCGAGTATGGTATTCCTGCGGTAAGTAATGTAAGTGGCACTGTTTGCTAATTTGTCAAATTACATAGATAAATTAAACTGGATATCTATAAAATCTTGTTGTACATAAGATATTATGTAAATAATGTCATATATAAACAGATATTCACTAGTCCTTTATAATGAATGATAAATCCTCACATTTTCTGTGAATATTGGGCTGTTGTCATTAACATCTTCAATGTTGACAGTGACAGAGGCCTGGCTGGAGCGCTCACCAGCAATGGCCAGAACCTGCAGCGATGTTGTCTGAAGGCAGAATATCTTTGTGTACCAAATCATAGCATCAAATTTAGTAAATTTACTGTTCTGAAATAATTGACATGAACTCTCTAAAGAAAAAAAAAAATTATTATGAACAACCAAACAAAAATTTTCCTAGTCATTGTACATCACTGTATTGGTTTTCACTGATACTTGGAAAAATATCATTTTTGTTTATGCTTCCACGATAATTTTCAGAGGTTTTTGTTGAAGCAAAAATTAGACCACACCAGAATATTTGGTAAATCTAATCCCAGAAAATATTCACTGACATTGTTTTGTGGTGGTATAAGAACAGCCACACATTAACAACTTAATAACAGCCATACCCTAACAATATAAGAACAGCCACATCCTAACAATAGAAGAATAACCACACACTAACAGAAAGCAAACACTAAACATGTTTTTACCACCCTCAGTAAAGAAACTCTAAAAGTGACTATTCAAAGAAATATAAATACTAATTCTAGCAACTGTCTGCTACAGCTCTAAACAATTCTTTTTCATGTTCTTATAACTATTTAAGATTTTACTCCTGCCTTACAACTTACTTTAGTCTCTGAGGCTTCATAATCAAGACGGGAATTGAGTGAGACCTGGCCAGTAATGGGAGCTACTGTAAACATGTCCTCAGGGTCTGACCCAGACACCTTCTCATAACGCCGTACTGGTTGACCTGATCACAGATTTGCATAATCTTGATTAGTAGAAAACATGAAAGGGAAAAGTCACCACAGCATATTGATAAGACATACGATGTTAGGGGTTTTCTTATACAAAATGTGCATGATGCGCATCATCATGATAGGATCTAATCATAATGATGTGCTCTCACAAAGATAAATACAACATTTTCATGAATACAACAGCTGATAAAAATGACAGGTTTGGCCTTCCCTTTATCCTTTATATATCTAATACTATTTCCTACAGCTTTGCATCCTTTATGATTACATTCTTTAATAATGTAATTTTAGAAACTCTTTAGGTCTCTATGCCAGAAAAAAAAATATTCAAAGTACAATATTTCATGCTGAAAATATAATAGATACAAATTTAAAAAAATCATAACACAAAGATAATGCAACAGTCTGTGATGGTCTTTTAAAACTGTAAGTGAATAAAGAACTTAAAATTGTAAAGTAGGTAAAACTCAAGATAACGATCATATATGAGCTATGCATGATTATGAGCTTTCAAAAATGATACTAACAGCTTTAAGCTCTGAGTAGTCCATTAGCTTTTGATATACAAATATCTGAGAAGGCAAGATTGATAGATTTTTTCAAAGTGAAACAAAGTAAGAAACAGAAAGCTATAAACAGTACATCTATTCTCATAACCTTCAGCAGCATGTGAATAATATGACTCACTTAACATACCCTCACATAATCACATCATACTGTGAAAAAGCAATATATTACATGAAGTTCATTAAGGCAATTTGTAAAATGAATATGGTTAGACAGCAATGGGCAGACAGATGATAGGAACCTGTGACAGGATCTTTAGCTGCAACAGAGAAGACAACAGTGCCAGGATCTTGCTCCTCTTTGACAGTAACCTCTAGCTGGGGGCGGGCAGGTGTCCAAGGAGGTGCAAAGATTGGGTTTTGGTTGCTAAAGGCCTGCACATAGATTGTTACTTCAGCTGTGGATGGGAAAGACAAATGTCATGATTGATATAAACATAGATTCTTGTTATTTCTCCAATACTTTATAGATTACACAAACTGTGTAGTAGAATGAAGATAAGAAAACTGAAAGGTTTCATAAGCAGTTGAAAAAAATTGTCCAAAAAGAAGTAAATAGTGTTAATATAAATGTGGAAACTCATGTTTCACTTTAATGAACTGGGCATGGAATACTTTAGCCTTCAACATAAAAAAAAAAAAAAAAAAAAAAAAAATGAGTATTCCACATTGGATACTCAATTCACATTGTTTTGAATTATGAAAACTCATAGTCTTGCCCATTAAAGTGTTAACAATGAACAATATATAAATGAATTGATAGGCTGTATGTACCAGATCCATCCTATGCAACTAGGAGCAGATATAATGATGATAGATACGTAGAGATAGATATACTGAAAACCAACTTTCTTTTGTCATGCTGAAGACATACTGGAATGCTCTTGTTCTTTACAAACAAATATAATCTCTTGGAGGAAATTTCCTTTGGCAACTTTTTAACATAATATATAATGCATGTGTTTCACCATATCCTACTGCCTCCATTAAGTTTCTGTAGCATCTTTTCCATTTTGGAGTGGAATATTTATGAGTAGTGGAAAGTGCTGGTGATGGTACCTGTGTCATTCTGATGGGCAAAAGCAAGAGAAGCATTCTGGTCAGAAACAGTGATGGTGAGGATGATGACAGCTGCTGCATTGTGGTCCAGAGATCCTGACACCTCCACTTCACCTGTTGTCTCATTTATGCTGCAACAACACAAAATGCATTTACTTGCTTTTTATGGCAATATTCTTTTATGTTTTACAGATTCTTTCTTCAAAAATTTACCTACTTTTATTGGACCTACTTTGTACAGCATCATCTTCATTTACAATAAATATAAAGAGCAAATATCTTTAACTCACATCATTCGCATTAACTGAAGTGTTTGAACTGAAGTGTTTTTCAGCTGTTACTTTGTAATAATAAAAATTTAATAACATTAATAACAAACTGTATAGAACACAAATGTTTTACAGCATTGTCACTGCCTATATTCAATATAATTCTACAGTAATAATTCAATATACATCTTAAGTAATTTCAAGAGTGTTGCTCACCAAGATATATATTTAATTTTATAGCAACTTTCTGCACCTTACAAGTTGTTAACTACATTACCTGTATTATATCTTATGCATGAGTGGGATAAATCTCTGTGAAATTCTTAAATACTCTATATGTACAACACATAGCAATATTCTACTGAAAAATCTGTAATCATCCTATATAAAAAAGCAATCTTTATTTCTTTCATATTTAGATTATTATGTCTGAATGACAGAAAAATTTGCAGATATTACTTAGTCCTTAAAGGTACTGGGTGTTGATAGGGCCATACAACACCAGGCTACTGAACTGGATTACTTGTTGTATTGTAATGATATTCCTTGGATGTATTCTAACAGATTTTCCATATGTTCTGTAAAAGCATGGTCTTTTCTGATTTCCTCGTTACAGTACATAGCAATCTTTTATTTGTCTGGTACCAGAACACAACCAGCAACCCCTATTGCAGAATATAACATGCTATCACTGCAGGAAGATGTAGCCAAAATCCCCTATGGCAGCATTTAACCCACAGACAGTATAAGAAAACATATCCCAAAGGAACTGTAGCAGAATGTACTTCACAGCCCAATTAGCATGACGTACACTACAGACCAACCAGGAAATGTCAGATTCTCTTAAGGTAGAACCTACATCACCATCCCTATAGCAGAACATTCCCACCATCTCCTTCAGTGCAATATATTCTACTGTCTTCAACAGTCCCTGTAACAGAGACAGCTTTACACATTGCAGCAAATCAGCCAAAAGAAATCCATCAGCTAAATGCATGCTACAGCCTCTGCAACAGAACCCATCTTATGGTCCCTGTAACACAATATTGCATACATCCCCTGTAAAAGTACACAATGCAGCCCCTACATCAGGATATACTAGCACATGGACAAACTGTACCTGAAAGCACTAAGATAGTTATAGGGCGAAGAAGGGTTGAGAGTCACACCAGTCTTGTCTCTGGCCATGACAGGCTGCGTAATTTCATAAAGCAGATCAGCATCCAAGTCTGGATCTGTTGCCCTTACTTTTAGCACCTTCTCTCCCACAGGCATCCGCTCACTCACATACTGCACATAGGAGTCCTGCAGCAAAGGAGCACAAAACTGGTAATGTCATATGAAAAAGAATTTTGCTCTGTATTACCATAACACCACACATAGTAATAATGAATACCATTCACTTCTAAAAAAAAGGGTTCTGGAGTAATACTGGGTCCCATTCAGAGAGGAATCCTGCTGTAATATTACTAATACTACTAATAACAAATATATAACTTTGTAAGTTACCAAGTTTTGGCTATCATATAAAATAAAAGCACTTGTGAGAATTCAGTGGACAAATAGCTCTTACACTTGCTATATAAGTAATGAAAGCTATAAAGATAAGAATGAACCCACCTGGTTAAATTTAGGAGGCTTGTTGTTGACATCTGTAAGATGGACGGTGACAATGGTGGTGGAGGTCTGGCGCGTTTGAGCCCCACTATCCACAGCTGCTACAACCAGCTTTTGGACAAAACACACATTATCAGAAGAACAGTGATCAGACTTTTATTCAGTAAGTAATGCTCATGCTTTAGTTTCATTATTGCTGTTCTGACTGGGTAATCTTTGTTACAAATCAAATACTGATATATAAGACTGGGCCTGGGGATACCAGTTCTTCAAAATTAATTCCCACAAAAGGTGCATTTCTGTATGATCTTGATATGGACTGAATGTCAATCATCTCTGTCTGTCACCTCTAGGTGACAGACCGAAAGATGTGTACATGAGTTGTTCCACATTCCTTGCTTTTAATTACATGTTACCAAAGTCAGGTGAGGTATAACAATAATAAACACTTGTCATACTGAGCATCAAGGCTGTGAATGTGCACCTCATTAAGAATCAGTATATCTATCTGACACATTTTTTCACATCCCAGAGCTTACTACAGGATCATGTGGTCAATTTGATGTATAAGATGCCCAATATATGAAAAGGTTAAACTTCAAAACCTGTCAGCCTAAAATTAACTTTAATATTTTCAACATATATGTATTTTTCTATCAGGTCCTTCTCTTACTATCAAGGAAGACCAGCAACAATGACAGTCTTCCTCTTCTGTAACTTTTATTAACTGCATGTATTTTCTAAAATTACCTCTCTTCCCAATTCACTTTGGCACTTATGGCAGCTCTTAGACCTGTCTACAGTGCTTCTCTTTATAAATAAACTGATTTCTTATCCATCCCATCCTCCCTTCTGACTGTGACCTGCACTAACCTGATTTCATGATCTCCCTCCTTCCCTATGATACTGATCTGGAAACTTGACCCAATTCTGATGGCTCTGACCTGGTTTCTTGTCACACCAACTCCCATGGCAATGACCTGATCTCTTAAATCTCTGACTCTTCTACGGCAATGACATGGTGTCTATGTTCCCTATTCCTCCTGTCACAGTCACCCTCATGCCTCCTAGTCTCCACTATAGTACTGACCTGATTTCTTATCATTCCAATGGTCTAGTCTTTTGTCCTCCATAAAACAATGACCTGGTCTCCTCTCTCTAAAACAGTGACCTACACCCTAAGTTCCATTAATACATTGATCTAGTCCCTAATCTGGTCTGTTGTATTCATATTAACAGTAATCTGGTCTCCCCTCCACTATGAAACTGACAGTCCATTACCATTAGAACATTCACCTAGAATTATTCCACCTTTTCAACACCAATCTGATCTCCCATCTCTGAAACCTTTCTTATAGCAATGATCTTCATTTCTGTTTCATATATGGAACTGCTCTAGTGTTTCCTTCATAAATGTATCAATCTAATCTCTCCTGAATCTCAAGTTACTTACCTTGTATTTTGGAGTAATGTCACGGTCAAGGCCAGCCCCCTTGGCAACGGTAATCTCCCCTGTGGTGCTATTCATGATGAAGTTGTCCCTGGCTCCTGCCGTCAGCATGTAAGTTAAGGCTTCATCAGCACCATCAGGGTCATTTGCTGACACCTGCACTACACTTGTACCTGCCATCAATGAATAGGTAAAAAGTGCAGACTATAAGAAAGAGACAAATGAAGCTAAGAAAATGGGGTGGAATGATGATAAAAAAGAGGACTGAAACATGTTGAAAGAGAAATGTGTACAAAAAAAAACGAAAAATAGCTGGGATTTAAATTCATGTTAAAAATACTACTATGACATGCACCACTGCTACTCTGGTAACCAATAGAAGTATGAACCAGGGGAATTTACTAGGTCAACTGATGAGGTGACTAAACAAGGAGGACAGCTAACAGAGAATGACTCACCTGTAGGGGCATCCTCAAGTACCTGGGCCTCATACTCCCGCTGGCGGAACCTGGGTGGCCGATTGGTGTCCCGGCCAACAGTGATGAACACTCTTACATCACTATGTCGTCGAGGCTCACCTGGTGTAGGTGGAGACATGATTCATATACCTTTTTCTTTTATCATTATGTCTCTATACAATGTATGAAAGGTATTTTTCTTATCTTACGCAACATCTTGAGTAAATGTTAATATAATAAGTCATGTACTGATCATCAGCCAAAATCAGTGCATGCTGTTGCTCTCTACGTCCTTTAACCAGAGCAACATGTTAGCATCAGAGAAGTGCAACAGAATATATCAGTATGACTTGATAACTTTGTTTTTGAGATAAAAGATGTTGAGTGCTGTTGAACTACATACCAACACATTAACAGCCTTCCTAATCTTGAGACACAAGCACAACCTTCATCATAGTTTTGTAACAATGAATCTAGAAGCTAGACATTCTTTTTTGTTTAATGCATAAAACTCATCTCAGCTATCTGAGCTTATTGACAGGATACTGAGATATGCTGGCGTGTAGTACCTGCATCAGTAGCACGGATGGTGAGGGTGTAGGTGGAGGTGGGTGTGTCGAGGTAAGTCAGAGGTCGCTGTATAGACACCTCACCACTAATGGGTTCTACGAAGAAGGCCTCATCTGGCGTGTTACCCTCCTCCAGAGAGTAGAATACCTTTCCTCCACCTTGGCTCTCTCCATCAATATCAATTGCCTGAGGAAGCACCAATGAAAAGACATTATCAATGGAAGAAATTTATGGTCTTTCACAAAAATGCAAAGAGACAACATATAACAAGTAAGAGAAATGACCTGTTTCAAACATTATGTTACTTTATTCAATAATACATGTTCAAAATGTCCCAAGAATGACACTGTCACGTTTAAACAGAACAGGTCAAGTCACTTACTGTGATTGTCTTTAGTCCTTTGAGGAACTTTAAATTTTATTAACACATAAGTGTACGAAGATTTACCTTGCTATGTTGAGATAAGTGAAGACATTACTAAGTAAATGAATAAAAAAATGTATCGAGGTTAACAGATTTCAGTTTCAGCATTTATAAAAACTAAATCAACACTGCCTAAAAAAGATTATTTTCCTAGGTGTCAAACTTTTCATCACCCTTTGTACTCTGCACAATTCTCTGGGTAATATTTCATGAATTTTGTATGGTTAAAATAATGGTAATATTTCATGAATTTTGTATGGTTAAGATAATGACAACCACCATCAAACAGATATAAGTGAATTCTACTTATCAGATGAGAAAAAATCATATCATTGAAAATCATATTAGCCACTTCACCATATTCAGTACTACTAAGAAATACCAGCAATGACAGGAATATCCTCAATCACTGATTACTCTGCTCTCCAGAGAACTGATTCAAAAACCTGTCAGAATGCAGAAGGACAAGAAAAGCAGCAGAAACCTTGACAAAGAGTGGTGGGTCAAATGCTGCAGCACCCTCATCCACGGTCCTTCGGTATTCCCGCTTTGAAAACTCTGGTGGGTTGTCATTTTCATCATTAACATCGATGAAGATATTGACAGATGTAATCTTGCCACCACCATCTGTGGCTGAGTAGGTTAAGGAATAGGTCTTCTGTCGCTCATAGTCCAAGCACGTCTCCATGCCACAGTTAGCCACATAAATTTCACCACTACTTTTATCCACATGGAATTTTTCAGCTCCAAAACCCTTAAGACTGTAGCTGTTGGTTAAACAGTGTTTCAGTAATTGTACATTACATTATGGCAATATTCCATATCAAATTATTCAGCAGCAAAGAATTTAAAAAACTGTAACCTGTAAATATATATTCGTACATTTCATTGTTTATAAAATGCTACTGTAATATTCATTTATGACTAGGGCCTTCAACTGATAATAAGACTCCTACTGTCAACAGACCTATATGATTTCTTAACACATCAATCTCTATGGTTTCACCACCTCTCACCTAATCTCCCCAAAGAGGCCAGAGTCTGAGTCATTTGCCAGAAGTTTACTGATCAGGATCCCACTGCCCACACTCTCACTCACATTGAACCTGGGCAGGAATGGAACATTAGTGGAAGAAACATTTAATATAATCACAGATTTTTATGATAGGTTATGGAATGAGAAAATAATGAAATGTGGCTTGTATTTCTTAAGGAATTCAAATGAATTAAAAGTATTCCTCATGTAATAATCATTATGTCATGATTTCTTATAACCTGACATTAAGGTTAAGTATCTGAAATGTTGGAGTTTATGTTGGGGAGAAAATGAAACACAAAGGTTGTATGTGAGTGCTAAAATAAGTGAAATTCCACAAAATTAGAGTGCCACCTCATGAAAAAGGACAGTCGCATCAAGGAAGGGAAGCAAAAAGCTTGCAACAGAATACCTAATTTTGTGAAAGGATAGAGGTAGAGGAAAATAATACATAGGATGGGCAGCAGTAAGTAAAACAAAGGAAACTTATACACAGTAGTAGTGCCTGAGAAGGCTAAGAAGACTAACCCTTGGAAAGAGCAGTGTATGTAAGAGACAAGAACACTTGTCTAGAGGAGAAAAAGCAAATAGGAGAGACAAAAACATGTGCTTAAAAAAGGAGATGTGAATAGCAGCGAGAAAGACATCTACCTGTAAAAGCAACAGCATATGGTTTAGACAAGGACAAGTACCTGTAAGATGGGTGCTGGAAAGTTGGGGAGTTATCATTGGCATCTGTTACTGTGATGTTGATGATAGCTGATGACACTGGTTGGCCACGCTCACTCGCCACCACTACAACACAACACTTTTAATCCATAACTTTACTGCACCAGATATTTGCATATCATTTTTGGACCTGTATTTCAGACTGCTATATCAGCCAAATCTTTTATTATTTCATATAAGAAGAATAACATCAAGTGGTCAACAACTTAGCAAGAACTTGAAATATTTCTATCAAAATACAATACATGTATTACCATAGGTTTAGCGTTTATACCAAATTTCATACAATACTCATACAAGATAATGTTACCTTTAAATAAGAAATTAGATGCTTCCGAATTTTCAAAGTCAAGCCGTGAGGAGTCTGCAACCTTAATGATGACAGGTGTCCTACCAACAGCTGTCTCAGGAAAGATGGAGAACACACCACGAGAACTGAAGATGTCTTTCAGTGCCAAGGAAAAACGGGCATTCTCCCCTACGTCTTCATCAGTCACCACCAGGTTGAGGCCTGGCAGTGGCGTTCCATCAGCTAAGACAAGAAAACTGATTATACCAGTCTGTCATATGGATGAGTCTTCAGTGAATTCTAGTACAGTACACTTTGGGAACATTTTCTTGCCTTTACAGTCAAATTAACTTCCATGTTATTAAAAGGTTGCATTTTCAACAATAAAGTATTTCTATTCAGTAATTATACTATACAATAACCATACCTTGACTCATATATTTCAATTACCACAATAAATTATTCTATTCAATCTTTATTTGAGAAGTCCAAATGAAGATACTGACCAATATCCTCAGGGACTGTGATGGAGATCTCATCCTGGCTGAAGAGTGGTCGTTGATCATCCACATCTGTCACCACCACTGTCACCTGTGACACGGCTGCCTGCCCATCCTTCTCTTGGGCCTAGAAAATGTCAGTCTTTGACAGCAGGAACACAAACACACACAAACACATATATATACTACTGAATTTAAAAATCTTTGCATAATACACAAAATTTTGCATTAAAGTGTCTTTCCAGCATTTGGATGGTGTATCTCTTTCTCTACAAACATCACAATACTCCTTTTGATTCAGTAAGATGTGAGAGCATGGAATGACCTTGATCAACTCACCCGAACACTAAATGTATACAATCCACCATTGTTGATGATGAGAGTGTCTTCCCGGTCAAGGGTGACCTGGGAGGTGGTGAGGGCAGCAGTAAGAGAGCCATCTTCCAAGGTGCGAATATCAGACAGAGTGAAGTACCCAGCATCATCACCCTGCAGGGTGAGGGAGAGAGGTCGTGGTTCCCCCAAGTCACCATCACGGGCACGGATTTCCAACACCGACGTGCCCTGGAGACGCAGGAAGGTTCAAAGGGAATCACTGACTTCATCTTGCCTGGGGTCAATACTACCACTGAACACAATTAGATATCTTCCAGACATTTATTAGAACATACTAATCAGAGAAACATAAAAATTTAACTTAGAATATATCTATAAATTTTGGTATATCTAACAAGAGCACTGCCTTTTCCAACAGTCTAAGGAAAACTCTACCTTCTCATGCCTTTATTTCTTTTGCCCCTTTTCATGTTTCACCCAGTTAGGAATTCTGTCCATCACAGGAATCTTGACCATAATAAAAATCTAGCGCTAAATGACAGATAGCTAGCGGACAGAATCTGACTACTAAAAATTTTGATACATTCATAGCAAGCCAAAGACCCAAGAGATTTGCAGGCCTTTTCTAATGACAGTTTACTAACCGGTGGGCTGGCCTCCCTGACTGTGGTACTGAAGGGAGCATTAAGGAAGATGGGTGGCTGGTCCTGTACATCCTTCACCTCAATCACTACAGTGGCCGTGGAGCTCAGGCGCTTCTCCAGCCCTCCATCAGATGCCCTAACCTATTAAGAATCATGAAGAGTATCTATTACCTCTTATTAATATATCTGTGTATATGTGTTTAGGAATGTGTGTGTGTTGTGAGTGAATGACCATAAAGTTAGCTAATTACATCAGTCTTTTTATCTATTCTCATTTCTTACTTTACTATTCTAACTTCATAGTTCATAACTAATAAAAAAAACTTGTCTACCAGAACTAGTAATTCTTTACTGCACTTCTTTCCTTATACAATCAACCCTCCTCATTTCCAATACATCCACCCTCTTGAGTTCTTTTGTACTCAAGACCTAAGATTTGCATTCACAACACTGTGATCAGCACACCTTCAAATGTACTGTTTGAATTACAATCTTTTTATCACACATACTGCTTGGCAGAAGTGATGCATCTATCTCATTTTCTTTCATATATAACAGACACTATGGTCCTCTGCTGAACTGCTTCTGAATGATTCTCTAAGTCTATGTTTTACATATATCTAGCTTAGATACTTATCTTCATGTTAATTCCATACATATAGTGAGAGTTTCATATGTGAAAATAGGTAAATCACAGCCTGCTGAGCAGAAGCGTTGTAATATTTGGACCTTAGAAACCTAATAAATGCAAAGGGATAAAAAAGTGGCATTTGACACATTTTCAACATCTATATTCATATATAAATTTAAAGAGACCTGAGTGTTTGATCTTGATTCAGCAAGATGTGAAACCATGCAAACATTGTTTCAAAGCACTAACCATGCTGTAATATGAAATATTTCCAAATCTCATGATGTACCTTGGTAGCAATTTTTAAAAATCCACAATATAAGACCATTCAAGGAAGATTTCAAACTTTTATCATAATGCGGATGATTACAAAATTTTTTTGAAATACTGACCATGACAAAATACCTTCCAAGTAAGGTTTCGAAATACTACAGAGTGAATGAGACCTTGGGAACAAACTTCTGAAACTCCACAAAATGAGATCTGAGGAACAAGGTTATAGAGTACATTCCACTTTCTGAACTACCTTCCCATCTCTCACAGAAATAGAATGAGATGTGCCTTACCGCCATTGTGTACTGCCTCTCCGTCTCATAGTCAAGGAGCTCCCTAAGAGAGATGATGCCAACATATTCACCTTCAGTCACCCTTGCCTCCCGTATCTCAAACTTCTTACATGCCTGTGGCGTCTGCGTAATAAGAAAGCAGTGATAAAGCAATTATTCTCAGGCTGATATGTGAGTACCATACTGTGAAGAAATATAATGTTCTTATTATCAACATCCTGGTGTAAATGATGCACTCTGGTGAACAGACATCATCAGATCAAATCATGATTTATGGTAGTGAAGTAATCTGATGTAGTGTGTTATGCACACACAGAGACACAGGCCTCTGTGTGTAGTGGTTAGTGTTACTGAGCATGAGACCACATGGGTCAGCCCAGGTCGGACCAAAAAGAATTTGAATCCTCATTGTGGCAGTCAGCCTACACCTATCTCAGGTGTTTATCCTTCCAGCAGGGCTGGTCAATCAGTGGGTACCTAGCTTAGGGTGGTGTGTGTGTGTGTGTGTGTGTGTGTGTGTGTGTGTGTGTGTGTGTGTGTGTGTGTACACATATGAGTATAGACATGGTACATATATACAAGGTTAAAAGATGAGACAACATGACTGTCGAACTCTTTCCATGCGACAAAAAAATAGTAATCTCACAGGCAAAAGTAAAAAATGTAAAAAGTGCAAGAGGCAAAACCCTGCTAAAGTAAAATTCTCTTCCTGTAATGTACAAACAGGTAATTATACAAACAGTCATGCTAATCACCTCCTCTTCAATACATTCCATCTTCAGTTCAGCATTGCTACCCCCATCGGCATCTGTCACCCTGATCTGAGAGAAGAGCGTGGCCCCAGGTGAAGCAGACTCCAGCACAGTGAAGGTGTAGGGCTGGTCATGGTACAGTGGCTGGTTGTCATTAACATCCAGGATGGGGATCTCCCGACGCAGAGGCACTGTATTGGGCTCATCCCCATACACCCGCTCATCTGGTGATGCAGGAAGGAGAATGGTGAGTACTGGTAGTTGACTGACATAGGCAGAAGATTGGTAAGTGGTGGAAAGGAGCATCAGTGAGTAATGGTTGCAGCCCCACCTACACAAACTGACCTGCCCCTTCTACTCAAGCAGACTTGCCTTATCTTCACAGTCTGACCTGCTCACCAACACAAGCAGATCTGCCTTATCTTTGCAAGCTGACTAGCCTCACCAATACAGGCTGACCTGCCTAATCTACACAGGCTGACCTGCCTCATCTACACAAACTGACCTGCCTGTCCAACACAAGCTGACCTGCCTCATATACACAAGCTGATCTGCCATATCTTCACAAGCTGACTTGTCTGACCAACACAACCTGACCTGCCTCATCTACACAAACTGACTTTCCTCGTCTAAACATACTGATCTGCCTCACTGAAGCACTATCAACATGACTCACCTGTGACAGTAATGATGACCTCAATCATGGGTGTGGTCTCCCTGTCAAGTGGATGGACAAGGGTGACAACTCCTGAGTCTCTGTCCACACTCAAGTGGTCGCCGGAAACGGTGAAGGAGACAGAAGTGCCTTCCGGGTCACGACCCCGCAAGGTGTAAACTGAAGACCCAACCTGGGCATCTTCCCTGTTGATGATAACACTGTAAGAGTCCAGTATCACAACTTCATGACAAGAATATAAAATGTCATTAATGGATGAAGATGTAGGGTCTGGGTATTGCAGGAAAGGGGTATGACCAGGTCGACTGAGAGGGTGGGAAAATGGCAAAATCTCCTGGGCCTCAAGCCTATAAGGAGCCAAGACACAGGAGGATGAAATTCAAAAGTATTAATGAAGTGATCAAACAACAGAAAACATAAGTAGTGAGAAAGTTTTATAAATATTATAATCTCTTGCTGTCTTACATTTATGTGTTCCTCTCACTCCCTCTCTATGATGGCACTAAGAAGCCAAAAAATGCCAACCCTTCCCCAGAGCCAGGGTGAGCTCGTGGCAGCCCTGGGTAAGGTGTATGTGGCTCTCCATTAGTGCTGGATATTGTAAGAAGTGTATTAAAGTCATATGATTATATGTATGCATGTCTACCAGCTTCATGTCCAAGGGTCCTAAAGTCAAAGACTTGTGTAACAGAGATTACCAAATTATATATATATATATATATATATATATATATATCTATATATATATATATATATATATATAT
>JAYMFT010369425.1:0-21831 GCA_038088735.1 Panulirus argus
AAAATTTGTAAATACTTTCCCTGTCTGTTTTTCCCAATTTCTCAACTCTATCTATATTTCAATTAGGGCCCGGCCTTAATGTGGACTTTTGTTCGTGACTGGAGCCTTCAACATAAAAAGAAAAAAATAGAATACAAAATTCTAGAAAATTAGT
The DNA here is from genome assembly GCA_038088735.1 of Panulirus argus. Lineage (NCBI taxonomy): Eukaryota > Metazoa > Arthropoda > Malacostraca > Decapoda > Palinuridae > Panulirus > Panulirus argus. The sequence goes on from JAYMFT010369425.1 coordinate 155, forward strand.
CAGGCAGGATCTTTTATTGCGAAAACCGTGTTGATTGTCTGATATAAGTTTGTGATCCTCTAGAAAAGCGACACTTTTATCTAGTAAAACTTTTTCCATAATCTTACCTAACACTGACGTAAGGCTAATTGGGCGGTAGTTCAAGGCACACTTTTGTCTCACTTTTTGTAAACAGGGGTAACATTTGCTAGTTTCCAGTCAGTTGGCACCTGACCGTCCAACAAAAATTTGTTGAATATTTTTGATATGGGGTATTTCAGCTGTCTCATGACCTTGGTGTTGAATGCCTCAGTGAGAGGGCTGTCTTGTGGTTGAAGGCCTCAGAGAGAGGTCTGTCTAGGAGTTGAAGGCTTCAGTGAGAGATCTGTCTTGGGGATGAAGGCCGTCAATGAATGCTTTGTCTTGGGGTTGAAGGCCCTCAGTGAGAGGCCTATCTTGGATTGAAAGCCTCAGTGAGAGGCCTTTCTTATGGTGGAAGGACCTCAGTGAGAAGTTTGTCTTGAGATTGAAGGCCTCAGTGAGAGGTCTGTCTTGGGTTTTGAAGGCCTCAGTGAGTGGTCTGTCTTGGGGTTGAGGGCTTCAGTGAGAGGTCCATCTTGGGGTTGAAGGTCCCAGTGAGAGGTCTGTCTTGGGGTTGAAGGCCCTCAGTGAGATGGCAGTCTTGGGGTTAAAGTCCTTAGTGAGAGGCCTAAGTGAAAGGTTTATCTTGGTGTTAAAGACTTCAGTGAGAGGTCCGTCTCGCGGTTGAAGAACTCAGTGAGAGGTCTTTATGGGGTTGAAGGCCCTCAGTGAGATGGCAGACTTGGGGTTGAAAGTCCTCACCGGGTGATCTCTCATGGGGCTGAAGGCCGTCAGTGAGAGGTCTATCTTGGGACTAAAGGCCTCAGTGAGAAGTCTGTCTTGGGGTTGATGGCCTTAGTGAGTGGCCCGTCTTAGGGTTGAAGGTTGCAGTGAGAGGGTTGTAATGGGGATGAAGGCCTTCGAGAGATGTGTGTTTTGGGGTTGAAGTTTTGAAGACATCAGTGAGAGGTTTGTCTTAGAGTTGAAGGCCTTCATTAAGAGGTCTATCTTGATACTGAAGGTCTCAGTGAAAGGTCTGTCTTGTGGTTGAAGGCCTTAGTGAGAGGTATGTCTTGGGGTTGAAGGCCTCAGTGAGATGTCTGTCTTGGGGTTGAAGGCCCTAGTGAGAGGTATGTCATGAGGTTGAAGGCCTCAGTGAGATGTTTGTCTTGGGGTTGAAGGCTTTAGTGACAGATCTGTCTTGGGGTTGATGGCCTCAGTAAGAGGGTTTGCTTAGGGTTGAAGGCCTGGGTATGAGATGTGTCTTGGGGTTGAAGGCGTCAGTGAGAGGTCTGTCTTGGGACTGAAGGCCTCAGTGAGAGGTCTGTCTCGGGTTTGAAAACCCTCAGTGAAAGGTCTGTCTTGGGGTTGAAGACCCTCAGTGAGAGGTCTGTCTTGGGGTTGAAGGTCTCAGTGAGAGGTCTGTTTTGGAGTTAAAGACGTCAGTGAGAGGTCTGTCTTGGAGCTGAAGGCTTCAGTGAAAAGTCTGTCTTAGGGTTGAAGACCATCAGTGTGAGGTCTGTCTTGGGGTTGAAGGCCCTCATTGAGAAGTCTGTTTTGGGTTTGAAGGCCATCAGTAAGAGGTCTGTCCTGGGGTTGAGTGCCCTAGATGAGAAGTCTGCCTTGGAGTTGAAGGCCTCAGTGAAAGGTCTGTTTTGGGGTAGAAGGCATCAGTGGAAGGTCTGTCTTGGGATTGAAGGCCCTCTGTGAGAGATCTGTCTTGAGGTTGAAGACCTTTAGTGAGAGGTCTGTTTTGGGGTTGAAGGCGTCAGTGGGAGGTCTTTCTTGGGGTTGAATGCCATCAGTGAAAGGTCTGTCTTGGAGCTGAAGGCCTCAGTGAGAAGTCTGTCTTAGGGTTGAAGACCCTCAGTGTGAGGTCTGTCTTGGGGTTGAAGGCCCTCAGTGAGAGCTCTATCTTGGGAGTGAAGGCTTCACTGTGAGGTCTGTCTTGGGGTTGAAAGCCTCAGTGAGAGGTCTGTCTTGGGATTGAAGGCCTTCAGCGAGAAGTCCGTCTTGGGGTTGAAGGCCTAGGTGAGAGGTCTGTATTGGGGTTGAAGGCCTCAGCGAGAGGTCTGTCTTGGGGTGAATGCCTTCATTGAGAAGTCTGTCTTGGGGTTGAAGACCCTCAGTGTGAGGTCTGTTTAGGGGTTGAAGGCCCTCAGTGAGAGGTCTGTCTGGATGTTGAAGGCCATCAGTGAAAGGTCTGTCTTGGGGTTTAAGGCGTCAGTGAGAGGTTGTTTTGGGATTGATGACCCTCAGTGAGATGTCTGTCTTGGCGCTGAAGGCCCTCATTGAGAGGTTTGTCTTGAGGTTGAAGGCTCTTTAGTGAGAGGTCTCTCCTGGGGTTTAAGGCCTTTGTGAGGGGTCTGTCTGAAAGTTTTCGTGCAATGATTGACAGGTCTAGAGGTAGGGTGGTAGATGGGTCTTTCGGTAGATCTACGTAGGTCAAAATAGTACAGTTCATTATCTTTTCGCTTTGTAAATGTGTTTTTTTAATAATTTCAAAGCTCGTCTTTGTCCAGTTCATACTGAGACAACAACAGAGTTTGTCTGATGATGTGCGTAGTGACATGCGTAAGTACGTGTTTATGTGACTGAGCTTGGATGAGAGAGTAAATGTACTTTTCTGTTATGTGAGTGCTGTATGTCATTCGTTTTTCTGTTTTACGGGCAGCGAGCTCTACACTCCTGTTGTCCGTCTCTTAAGCATGTCTTTTACTCTTTTGTGTATATACACCGTAGCCCAAGCCAATTTGGCTTTCGGTGGGGATGAGCAGTTGGCTTGGCTGTGGGTCGAATGCCGCATCCATGCTTCGAACCCACGGAAGACCGTAAGTGTGTGTGTGTGTGTGTGTGTGTGTGTGTGTGTGTGTGTGTGTCTGTGTACAGTTGCTCAGTGAGGTTATCTAACAATGCTTAACACAGTAGAATGGATTAGCGACACTGTCTTTTCTTAACCATTAACCTTAAGATCATCACACATTTGTCGTGGGCATTTCTATGGTGAGTGTAAATGAATCTTTGACCAAATTCCTTTAACTATGAGCTGCTTCACTGACATTTGACCCTTACAGAACAATACAAATGGCTGAAATCACAAGTTTATTTTATGCTTTGTGTAGTGCTTGTATCTGCAGACAGTATCTCGCATTCTCAGATTGACATTAGACGAATCGGGTCAAAATATACGTTTTCTGGGGAGTTCAAGCTTTGATCCATTTCATCTTTTGAGACCTTTATAAAGAATTAGATTAAAGGGTTTCTGGCCGCCAAGGTACAAGATAATCAGCCCCGGCATTGAAGACTGATACTGCTGTGTCCTTGACTGTCGGAAGTAAATCCAAAGACATTTTCACATGAAGATAAGATTATGGAGGAAGACATGTCTTTACGGTGGACTCAAAGCATTTTAAGAAAAGATGATGTTTACCCAAGTTATGCCGGTGACGTCAGCCCATGGTAGAGAGTTGTAGAAAGCATGTTTCCTTGACCTCTGACCCCACAAGATTCTTCAAAAGTCCCAAATAAAAACACAGAATAAAATGGGAATCCGGCAGACTTAACCAACAACCCTGGCTTCCAAGTTTCAAGTCAATCTTCCCCTCAGAAAAATAGAACGTAGATAACACCACTGTCTTGTTGACTGGTGAAATAAGAAAGAAGAATAAGAAGAGAAAAAAGGAGATCACAGGAAAAACTATATGCCTCCCTTCCTAATGAAGCCATGACAAATGTCCAACACCAAATGATGAGATGCTTACTTTGCTCCATCATCTCAAGCAATAAATTCGTGACCGGTTTCAAGCAGCAAGCAAAACAACTAAGAGAAATTAAAGAAATTCTGAGTTGAACAGTGATTAATAAACACCTGGAAATGATTTGAAGAAAACGACGAAGACCACACGGAAAAAAACTTCTTGCGAAAGCTGTGTTAATTGCCATTCCTTGAGTCTGGTAAACCCGTGAATAAAATGCTTTGAAGATATAAATGAAATATTTTCCATGATGTCCTTTGGTTGTATATTACTACTTAAAAACCGGTCTGTTTCTCACTACTTCTTAGGCATCACGTACGGGCTGCTTCATGCCTTAAATCTGCCCAAATCTAATTTCTATGTATTGAACCCATGGGGCCCCTAGCCCACCTCTGTACCTTGCCTCATATACTACACTGCTGTCCATATATATATGGTGCTGACCCATCCTGTGCTGTATGCCACGCCCTTACAGACAGCATGGGGGTCTTGTAAATAAAGGTGTTAACTAATCAACCACTGACTTTTCATCTATGGGGCAAGAGCGTGACATATAATGAAAACTGCGCCACTTGAAAGTATCCAGAAATAGTGACCAAAACATTTGTTTCAGTGGTGAGAACTGATTATTGTGGGCGAAGGCGCCTACCATCTCCGGTATGTATAAAAACGGCGTATTTTTAATCCTTGTTCTCGTGTAACTGTGTGTGTATGTGTGTCGGGCTGAGACTCGAGTTACGTATGTCATTAGGATTGTCTCTTGAACACAGACTTCAGTCTCGTTCAAACATGTGGTTCTCGAAATAAGATTAATCTCACCGTACGTCTTTTAGTGAAGGAACTTTGCAAAATGGTTTTCTCTAAAACGCCTGCAGGTCAAACTCGCCTCTTATTTGTTGACCTGGTCAATCTATAGCTAACTATCCAAATGATAAAACCGTTCTTTACGTAATCTGATTTTCCTCACTTTAGATGTTTCCATATCTTAATGGCTGTGGATATGCGTAAAATCGATGGTTGCATATCTTGAGATTATTTACCTTTCCTGATCATATGGTTTATATTATGAAACTGTGGTACTCCCAACCGGCTGGAGAACGTTTTACAATATGTTCAGAACCTCTCCTGAGATCCTTACGGTGCTTCATCATACTTTGCTAGCAAAAGAGAAGACTAATGAAATCTAAAGTCCCGTGAGAATTCTGAACAGTAACATTAAGTTTCATGAAGAAAATATACTGACTTCATTTCCTCTTAAACAGATAAAAAATCCTTTTGGTCCTCAATCAAAAGCATTCCTGATAATCATTTAAGTTTCCTCCTTTATTCCAACCTAATCATTCTACACCAGACTCATCAGATGATAAAAGCATTTTTTTCTGCATCATATTTTCCTCTAATTCCACTTTCGATGTCCCTACTTCTATTGCGCCCTCCCCACCTTCTCCAGCTGAACATCTGTCCTTCCCTATACTTTTCTCGCACTAAAGGAATAGGCACATGAGCCAGCTCCAGTCTGCCAGTCTGTTTCGTCTCTATCTAAAATCATTTCATTCTTCTTGGAAGTATGCCCATCTCTAGGAAAGGAAGATCAGTCTTATCCCTCCCATCATCCCTATTACCCTCATTTCTGCAGTCGCTTAAGTCTTCGAAACTCGCCTCACTCCTCTCCACTTTCTCCTTAGGGATCTTAGTGAAAGAGAAGGCATGGCAGAGTCAGTTAGTTATTGACACGGCGTTGGTAGTAAAAACTGATTGTTGAGGTTTGTGGGGAAGTGTGCAAGGAGAAAGTTGAGAGCAGATATGAATTAAAGTAAGGTTTACCAGTGAAGAGAGACAGGTTGCTTGGCGTGAGTGGGAATGAATACACTTGAGAGGAAGTGGCGTGTCTCAGATCCCTTGACTGAAAATGACAATGAATAGAAATATCGAAGCCTAGCTGAGTCATAGGGTGAGTGATGGGGCAAAGGCTCTGGGAGCAGTGAGGGATGTGTAGAAAGGGAGGTCACTATCTGGATGGGGGATGTTTGAGTGTCGTAAGGATACGAGGTATGGGCTGTAGGTGAGAAGGTGCGGAGGAGGGTGGATGTGTTGGAAATGAAATGTTTGAGGACAATATGTGGTGTGAGATGGTTTGATCGAATAAGAAATGATAGGGTATGAGATGTAGGTACGGTAATGAGAAGAGTATGATTAAGAGAGCTGAAGAGGGTGTGCTTAGGGAGAATGGACATGTGGGGGGAATGAGTGAGGAGAGATTGACAAACTGGACATGTGTGTCGTAAGTGGAGGGAACAAGGAGAAACGGAAGAACGAATTGGAGATAGAAGGATAGAGTGAGAAAGGTTTTGAGTGCTCGGGGCCTGAAAAAGGAGGAGAATATAAAGCGTGCACGGGATATAGTGATTTGGAGCGAAGTGGACTGAACCAGGGCATATGAAGTGGTATGGGAAGCCCATGGAAAAGACACCTGATTGTGGATAGTGGGCTGTGGTGTCGATGCATTAAACATGACAGCTAGAGAATGGATTTGAACGAAAGACGCCATTTCTTCGTTGTTTTTGGCACCACCTCGCTAAAATTGGAAAGGAAAACAAGTGTGCGTATATATATATATATATATATATATATATATATATATATATATATATATATATATATATATATATAAATTATTCATTTATTATACTTGATCGCTGATTCCCGCGTTAGCGAGGTAGCGCCAGGAAACAAATGAAGAAAGATCCATCCACTCACATACAAACATATATACATACATGCACATATATGCACAGTACACCATATACATACCAACATATGCATATACATTTATACATATACATACATATGCATACAAACATATACACATGTACATATTTATACTTGCTCGCCTCCATCCATTGCCGACGCCACCCCGCCCCACAGGAAATAGCCTCGCCATCCCCTGCGTCAGCGAAGTAGCGTCAGGACACAGACTAAAAAGGCCACATTCGCTCACACTCAGTCTCTGCATATGTACACCCTACCCTGTCAACAACCCCCAAGGGAAGGATGAACAGCTAGGTAAACTGCAAGTCGCCTTAACAGTGTTCCCATTCACTGGAATAATTAAACGTGGGTTGGCCAAGGTTGTAGTTCTAGCAACACTTGAAAACCCCCCACTCTAATGTACGGAACTTGGGTTACACCTTCACCAGAACTTTCCCACTGTCCTTAGGGCTGCCAGCTCTCTATTCCTGTCCGCCATCTCAGTGAATAATACAGTCTAAAACACCGTTTCACCAGTATCCCTCTTAAGCCAGCGGTTGGACGTCCCCTCCATACCAACAATATAAGGACCTCCAGCGATCCTTATTGGAGAAAGCGAGAGAACGACATAAGCTGCAGTGGGGGGGAAAATACGATTCAGTTCCCTCACGTAGATTTATAGTGACCGGAAAAGCATTCTGGCCAGTGGTGGTCAAGACGCTTGCACGGGAATGCCGGAGGTAACATCAAATATCCGAAAGTCATCAATAACCAATTTTGATGATGAAGGAGACGGGCCATTTTGCCTAACAATGTTAAGAAGCAATGTGGTGAGTTACTCACTCGAACATCAATAAGCAACCAGAAGGGTAAGCTGTTGAATTTCTTACCCATAATTACTAAGGCCACATAATGGACGGTTACGTAAAGTATGTGGTATGAATAAGTATATAGTATATATATATTTTGATACATAGATATATAGTATATATATTTCAATCCTCTTTTATCTGCTTCCTTGTAGCCAAATGCTGTTCTCTGAAGTTCAGTGATGGTACAGGAAAGTGAGCAATACTGTAATTGCTCTTGACACTGTAAAATCCATTTTATAAAAGTGGTGTGACATCGCCAAGTCACAATTCCTGGCCTGTGCTAAACTTAGTCTGCAGAAACAAACAGATGATTATCATTCAGGATATGAAAGCACAAAACACGAAATCATTTTAAACTCTATTAATGAAATACGAGATATTTCAACCAGTTTTTTCATATCCTGTGTAAAAATGACACTTTGAAAAGAGTCCTAAGCTACTGCAATGTGCAATTGTATGAATAACGTTGTGTAATTGTTATATTCTGACTCTAGATTTAATGTGACACAAACGTGTCGTTTATGTGAGTCAAACCCCGGCATCAAACCATTTTAGAAAAATGTGATTTAAACGTATTTGGGATGGTTCTAGCTCTGTTTCCTTACTTGACAGAGTTGAGTCGAAAGCGATCCGACTTATAAACTATCCTAAGCTAACTTCCAAACTTGATCCCCTTGCCCTACGCCGCAATGTTGGTTCACTTTCCCTCTTCTATAGGTATTACTCTGGCTTTTGCTCCTGAGAGCTGGCTGCTTGTAGACCACGGAATACTCGGCAAGCTGCTGCGTCACATGAATATAGTGTGGCCATCGGCAACTCATGGGTGTACCGTTTTGATAACTGCTTCTTTCCCTACTCGTCAAAGCTTTAGAACTCTCTACCCCCTCATGTCTTTCCCAATAATTATGACTTGGCTCATTCCAAAAGACAGGTCTTTCACTTTCTCAAACATTCGTAAATATTTCCCCTGTCTTTTCTGCTCCGTTTCTCAGTTCTCTCTATATTTCAATTAGGACTCGGCCTTGGTGTGGACTTTTTCCGTGACTGGAGCCTTCAACATGAAAAAAAGATACTCTTCTGTTGAACACCACTACACACACCCTAAGCATCAACCTTCCCTTAGCTTCAGGGCCAAAGGTCAGCCTTGTCCGACCTTACTTTGTAAGCCCAGAAGGTGACAGTATCTTACATATCACTCACACTAGTAGAAATGATAGCTAGCAGCACACGTCTGTGCCCTTTGCAATGATCAGTGAGGCAGAGAAATCATCCGTGTCTTTACACGATTCGTACGACGCCGTCTCAGGCTTGTAGTGTGCAACATGGATTGATGATGTACTACAATTTGTAAGAGAGAAAAATAGTTTCTGATATATATGACAACAGACATTTCATTCCTAGTCATTCCATGATATGAATTATATATCGAACCTTGTAAACTTACCATCTGGAACCATTTACTCAAGATACTACACTCTTAGAATTGCTTTTTTACGACTTCGAAGATATTTACTGGTTTACATTATATCATGAACCATTAACGTCACTATGATCTGGGACTCATATGTCGTGGCCAGTAGTAGTAATTTATGCGATCGCTGACAGCCGATTGAATTTACCAGAAAATATCACTTTCAAAATTCTCAGGATTATATATTTTCTCCGATGCCTCATATGTTTGATAGATGATAAGAAGGTCTATCTACAGAAAGTTTTGATGCGTGTATTTCTTTAAGTATTTCTATATCAGTATTTCTGTTAACGATTTTAGGTGTGTATTCCCCTTAAGTAGAAGTACTTTTGTGTTCCCGTTACCTAATAGTGAATTTGTACTTCTGTTTACTAAGTATAGATGTGTATAGCAAATGTCCATGCAACAAAACTGAATGTCCACATGGCGGTATTAAATGCCCACACATGAAGTGAGGATTTTCCTTCAAAAGTTTAGTCCTCTGTTCTTAACGCTACCTCGCTAACGCGGGAAAAGGCGAATATGTATGAAAGAAAGATGAATACATCAAAACTGAATGTTCACACAATATCATTAAATGCCCACTCATGAATACAACAATACTGAATGTCCAGACAGTATCATGAAATGCCCACATAACAGTATTGCTGATTGACCATTGTGTTATCTCTCTGCCACCTGCTGTTGTATGTGTAGGGATAGTGTTGACACAGCAGATTATTGTTTACCTTCGGTCAGCTGTGTTGTCTGTGTTGGGAGGTGTTGGCTGGTTGTGTTTCCAGCGTGTTGTTGTTGTTTCTGTGGTGTTGGTTGTGGTGGGTGTTGGTTGGTTGTTTCCATTATTTTCTCGGTGTCATTTCATCTTGTGGACTCTTTGGTATGTAGGAACGTACTTCTGCTGTGAATACATTTACATCTAACAGAAATATCTAATCAAAGTAATTTAGTTCTGGAGCTGCTGTACAAAATGTACTATTTTCTTTACAAGTTACGGGCATGACACGGGCAGAACATGCCCCTATCAAGGCCATCTTGGGTGGGAGAAATGATAGAATATAAGAACCTGACTCGTCAAGGAAAGAAAGGTTATATGAAGAGGAGATGACGAGAGAAGAAAGAGAATTTCTCAGCTTAGCTGCTCAAGGAAAGAATGAGACACTTAACAGACAATCAATATTACCATTTTCCTTCCATCTGGCACTGTCCCTCGGCTTCTGAAGGTGCAGGTATTGGAACAACGAATACAAATGGAGAATAGTATAGACAAAGGGCATGTCCTCCCTCTTAACATGGATCTGTCCCTAGTTTATCGCGTCCAATGAGCGTCCAATATCTTCTTCGCGGGAAGGTAATGTACAACTGCTAATGCTTTATTCAGGGTTAACGCTGGGGTCTAAGAACCTGGAAGTATGTGCTCAGTATACACACTGCCCTTTCCATGAGTGTGTCGTATGAATAGTTTATGCAGGACCCCTGGCGGGAATTTCACTAGAGCTTCCGGGTGGGCGGGAGGGACCCCTCTTGTGTGTGCAGGGGCTTAAGACCGCTAATGTCTCTTGTCAGGTACACGCGAAGGTAGAGAGAGATTTTAAGTGTTAAGCTTACAGATTAAGAGTTCACGGGTAGACGCATGTGCCTGTCTATAATTAAGCGAATTCTAGTATAGAGAAATATAAGAAATGTTTCAGTATGTTTACGGTCTGATTACTGTGACAACTTTTGTACAGCGGTGCTGGGAATGGTGTTAGACCCTGGTACAGTGTTGCTGGGAATGGTGTTAGGCCCTGGTATATTGGTGCTGGGAATGGTGCCAGACCCATGGTACAGTGGTACTGGGAATGGTGCCAAGCCCCTGGTACAACGATGCTTGGAATGGTGCCAGGTCCTGGTACAGTTGTGCTGGGAATGGTGCCAGGCCCTGGTACAGTGGTGCTAGGAATGGTACCAGGCACTGGTACAGTGGTGCTAGGAATGGTGCCAGGCCCTGGTACAGCGGTGCTAGGAATGGTGCCAGGCTCTGGAACAGTGGTGCTAGGAATGGTGCCAGGCCCTGGTACAGTGGTGCTAGGAATGGTGCTAGGCCCTGGTACAGCGGTGCCAGGAATGGTGCCAAGCTCTGGTACAGTGGTGCTGGTAATGGTGCCAGGTCCTGGTACAGTGGTGCTGGGAAATGGTGCCAGGCCCTGGTACAGCGGTGCTAGGAATGGTGCCAGGCCCTGGTACAGTGGTGCTGGGTATGGTACCAGGTCTTGGTACAGTGGTACTGGGAATGGTGCCAGGTCCTGGTACAGTGGTGCTGGGAAATGGTGGCAGGCCCTTGTACAATGGTGCTGGGAATGGTGCTAGGCCCTAGTACATTGGTGCTGGGAATGGTGCCAGGTCCTGGTACAGTGGTGCTGGGAATAGTGCCAGGCCCTGGTACAGTGGTGCTAGGAATGGTGCCAAGCCCTGGTACAGTGGTGCTAGGAATGGTGCCAGGCCCCTGGTTCAGTGGTGCTAGGATGCTGCCAGGCCCTGGTACAACGGTGCTAGGAATGGTGCCAGGCCCTGGTACAGTGGTGCTAGGAATGGTGCCAGGTCCTGGTACAGTGGTGCCAGATAATGGTGATGCTAGAAATGGTGAATACAGCAAGACAGATTCCACGCCAGACGTCTGATGCATGTGTATTCAAAGTAGTTTTCACTACCATTCCCCATTATTCAAAACAGGTATCAAAATGAAACTCTATACACCTGTGACCAACGTTCTCATGAAGCTCATGTTTCATGGTCGGACGACTGGACTAGATACCCTGACCTTGAGGAGAGAACCTAATGGCGGAACGGTATTAAGTGAATTACATAATATCCTGATGACTAGAGCAAGAGGACTTATACGTTGTGATAACACCTTCTCGCCTCGTACACTTAAACTGTGGAACTCCCTTCCATCTCTCGTCTTTCCCTTTTCTTATAACCTTTCCACCTTTAAGAGTCGAGTCTGCAAACACCTGTGGAGTCCTGATTAATGTCTTCATTCACCTTCTCTCATCTTTTTTTCTCCCTTCGTCTCTTCCGAGGTGACCTGGACTTGGGGGGGAAAGGGTTCTCTCGTGCCATGTCGGTACACTAAAACGAGGGACGACTACGACCCCTTGAGAGCACGACCACTGGGTATAATGGCCTGGCTATCATACCCACAGGTCGTACCGCCGTGTCCAAGGGTCGTCCCGGCGTACTGAAGGGTCCTACTGACGGGCTGAGGGTCGAAGTATTCATGAAGTCTCTCATCTGGTCTTACTCTTCGCTGAACACTGACTCCGGACTCTGCCAATCCCGTCGGACTGGTGTGATGTAAAACTTCATCGAGTCGGCGGCAGCGTTGATTGGGCAGTGAAAACGAGGATTGGGACACTGATAGCAATCATTTGGACGGTAATAACATAAATAGGGACCCTGATAGCAATCATTTGTGTGGTAATAGTGCAGATTGGGGCGCTGAGAGCGGCCATTTGGATTGTAATAATGCAGATTGGGACGGTGATAGCTGTCATTTGGCTAGTAATAACTGAGATTTGGATTGGGGGGAAAAAGTGATGCGGAAGCTGGAAGAATCACTTCAGTGGAACCTGATACGGGGTGCAAGAAATATCTGCGTGGGTTAATATTGTAGAAACTCCTCTGGTGATATAGTGGTTGCCTCATGTTCTATTACCGTCGATTCTGGTGTTATGTCTGCTGGTTTGGACGCTGTTCACCTCTGATTCGGGCGCTGGTGCCACTGATTCGGGCGTTGTCACCATTGATTCGTGCACTGCGACCACTGACTCAGGACACCGCCGCCAGTAATTCAGGCCTGACCATTGATTTGTTTATTGTCATCATTGACTCAGGCACAGTTCCCATCGATTCAGGACATTGCCGCCAGTGAGGAAGGCACTGTCATCATTGATTTGGGCACTGTCACCAGTGACTCAGGACACTCATTTTTGTTTCAGGCACGGTTCCCATTTATTCGGGCCCGGAATATACTGAGAGAACCCTTCACGCTTTTGCCTCGTGCAGACAATATGTCATAAACATCATATCTTCGCTTGTTGGTCTTCCCAACCAGCAGGTGTAGTGTGGGAACTCGGCAACAGATGCCGTTGGCACCACAAGCCCTTCCATCATGAACCTGAGGACCTGTCAAAGAACCGATTCCCATCAGTTTGGAAGATAAGAGATTATGCTCAATTACTCGTGGGACCGCGGGGGAAGGGAGGATGAAATTCATGTGGTTGAGTGGGGAGTGTGGTCAGGTGTGAGCACATCAATCCACGGGCGGTAATTGATATATAATTACCGACATCAGTTACATTCTTGTACATACGAGGAGCAACATCTATACTCGTCATACGACCATACCCGTGTTTGCAAAAGGAGGATTTTAAAGAGGAACCATAGTAATGATTCTTCATACGATGATTGTACTACACCATCACCTTGAGCCACTACGTGTAAAGTGTTCATGAATATTTGTTCACATCACTTTTGGATATTTCCTCGGCTCCAGCGTTCTCGCTGATGCTATCTTTTGCCGTTGAGTAACAATCATGAGTTTTACAATGAATCATTTTTTGTAAGGGTGAGTCGTGAATAATTTGCCCATCACTGGCCAAGCGAGCGCAAGAGAGGCATTAAAAAAACCTGACATTTCAAAGCTCTGAAAAATGAATGTGCCTTTGTTTAACATGCAGTAAGTTACCCCAGAGGCTTCATTATTAATGAATAGCGAGCATGCGAATGGATGAATGAAGCAGAAAGTCATTGCGGGAGGTAAAAGGATGGAGTTTAGCCGTGAACAATGTGGTGTAGAACTCAATGAAGGCAAAAAAATGTAACGAAATACATACACTAACAGAAGCGCCTGCAAAACAGATAATTAGAAAAATTTTTTGAGAGGTTTGGTCATGTTTGATGGTACTGTGTAAGGTAGATCACTGGGGCTCTGGGCAAGGTCGATGGCGGGGGATGTAAGGCAGATGGGAGTGAAGGTGTGTAAGATCACAGGGGCCCCTGCATGGGGAGGAGTGGCCATGGGGACTTCTGAGGGAGAAAGATGAGGTTCATGGGTGTCTCTGGCCAGGTGGTGGCGGCCATGGGTCTACTGAAGAAGGAGACGTCTGGTGGGGAAGAGAGGGGATGGGCCACTAGCATGAGCGACGCAGATGTCGATTATCCATTCCAGTATCCTTTCCAGGATCACCTGAGGACCTGGATGTCTCCTGGGAGCACCAAAAGACCTGGGTGTTTCCCAGGAGGACCAGAGGACCTGGGTGTCCCCCAGGAGGACCAGAAGACCTGGGTGTTCCCAAGGAGGACCAGAAGACCTGGGTGTTCCCAAGGAGGACCAGAGGACCTGGATGATCCCCCAAGGATCATGAGAGGACCTGAGTGTTCCCCAGGATCACCAGGGGACCTGAGTGTTCCCCAGGGGCACCAGGGGACCTGGGAATTCCCTCACGAGCTCCAGAGGACCTGGGTGTTCCCCAGGAACACCAGAGGACATGGGTGTTCCTCAGGAGCACCAGAGGACCTGGTTGTTCCCCAAGAGGACCAGAGAACCTGGGTGTTCCCCTAGGATCACCAGAGGACCTGGGTGTCCCCCAGTAGCACCAGAGGACCTGGGTGTCCCCCAGGAGCTCCAGAGAGTCTGGGTGTCCCCCAAGAACACCAGCGGACCTGGGTGTTACCCCAGGAGCGCCAGAGGACCTGAGTGTTCCCAGGGGCACCAGAGGACATGGGTGTTCCCCAGGGGCACCAGAGGACATGGGTGTTTTCCCAGGAGGACAAGAGGACCAGGGTGTTCCTCAGGAGGACTAGAGGAGCTGGGTGTTCACCAGGAGCATCAGAGGACCTGGGTATTCCCCCAGGAGCACCAGAGGACCTAGGTGCATCCTCTCTGGCCTGGTTCACTTACAGAGGAAGCAGGGGACACGATACTCCTCTCCTGCCGCGCCTCACGTTGTCTGGGCCGCTGAGTAGTGTCTCACCGTATTAGTGTCTCGCCGTCTGAGTGCGATCATCTGGGGCAAACTTTCCCGTGGTAATTTCCCCGAGGAACCGGGGCCTCAGGTCAGGTTCTGACACAGGCCCGGGATTTACCAGGGGCCGCCCTCTCCCCTCAACACGTTTTTTGATATCATTTTCAGTTCTGACCATATCATCTTACGGTAAGACTGTCATAGTCTCCGTCACTGTTCACTTGCTTATCTGAGACATTATGTCGGATGTCAAGTGTCTGTGTGTGTGTTGGTGTGATTACTATTTCTGTGTTATGAGGAGAGGATTTTAGGATTCTACGTTCTTGTGTATGTGCTATGTATGATATATATATATATATATATATATATATATATATATATATATATATATATATCATTCGATTGTAAATGTATTCACTTTCTAATAAACTACCTTGTCCCAATTCTGTATGTTGCTTTTGTTAAAAAAAGAACCTTTCTTGGAGGTTCCCCACTATTGTTTAATTTCTTGTCGTGTTTTCAAGTTGGATAAAATCTCACAGTTTGAAAGACTGATTCAATATCAACTTCTTCAACTCCGGTGAGGAACTGAAGGCTTGTAATCTTGTCTGTCCCTTGTGCCTGATGATATGACCGCCAGAGGAAGACGGAGAACAGAAAGACCTGATGGTTTATAACAAGGCTCTCTCTCTCTGGACGACTGTAATACTCTCCTGAATTTGTAATTCATGTGGATGAGCAAGAGGCTTCTCCCTCAGCCACTACTCCCTCCAGCACATCAGCCGGCAGGGAAATTTTATAGGAAATGTTGGATGGAAAATACATTCTGATCTAAAGCCCAGAGTTGCTGTTGTTGCCTGAGGTTTGGCTCAGATCTCTTGCCTCGAGTACCACTTCTTTTTTGAGTCGTTGGCCATTTTTTTTTCTTTTCTTTTATCTACGAACACTGAATGTTTCGTCAAGTAGTGAGGACCAACCTGGCGGAATATCTTTTAGTATGGATTTAACATACGTGTTGAAGATCATATTGGAGAGCACATGCCCCTCTTCTTGAGGGTGGTTTACACGTTTTTCGTGTAAACAAGTACCTGGCGTAAACCTTAATTTTTTGTCTGTTACATCAACTCAGTCTCTCTTCCAGTTCTTCATCTACTGTAGCATATCTCTCTAACAATAAGTAAAAGAGATATTGTCCCACTTTCCATACGCTACAGTGTTGGTTCTCTCTCCCACTTCTACAGATATCATTCCGGCTTCTGCTCCTGTGAGCTGGTTGCCTCCTTGTCGTCTGGATGAATCAAACTCACTTTCTTGTCCGGATTCCCTGATTTTTTTCGATGCCACTGATTTTATCTCATAATCAACAACACTGAGGCATCCTATACCTCAGGATGATCTCCTGTCATCACGCCATCCTCTCGGAGATCACTGATGTTGTGATGGCAGGGTGGGCACGGGGACATCCACTGCTGCCTGGTGTAATTACTTAATGCGCTCATAAACAAACATGAAGATTAATTCTTGATAATTGCATGTTGGATAATTTATCATACTTTTTTCATGACACACACTAGTAAATCGAGACTATTTAACACCAGTGATGTCCAGCGAGGTCCATGAAAGTCCGCTGTGTCCAAGAGAAAATGAAAAGAAATGGCTCTTTCTCGTGTCACAAAAGGATTTACTGAGTAATTGTTCTCCGGTAAGTCTGATGATCTCCCACAACGTCATCTATAAGACATGTTGTAAAAGCCTTCGAAATTGTGTACCTAAAGTGAAGCGTCCATTGGCTGGGTCATGACGATAGTAATGGAGATAATGAAACCTTTACGTGAGGAACTCCTCTCCTCTTGTAGAAATTTATCCCGTCAGGAGGAAATTTAGACAAAACAGAGACAGCAAAAATGATTGGTAAATCAAGTGAATAAAACCTGAAGATATGTATTACAGCTCACGCTAAAGCTGTTGACGGTGGCAGCTTGATGCAGGGGGGGCTTAAGGTTGGCAGCTTGAGGTGAACAGCTGGATGTAGATAGCTTGAGAGAGGGGCAGCAGTAATCAGGAAGTTTGTTGACACGGTAAGTTCATAACGATATATGGGCGTTTGAAAATATAGAAAATACGGTTTTTCATCCATATTCCAGTGTTTCTCAAAGATGTTTGTCCCTCTCCAGTCGACTACACATACACAGGCGTCTGTGGGAGAGTGCACATTACGCACACACACACTGTTCCTACACTAACGTGACAACCCCAGTGCGTCGGGTTTACGCCTCTTAGTCCCCCCTCTGTTAATTCACTGAAGACACAAAAGAAAATTATCTCAAAATCTGCCAAGTTGGCGAGTCTGAGATCAGTAAGGTTGTTTATCACCTCATCTCTCAGGGAGAAACCAATCTTAAAGTTTGGAATATCTCGAATTACTTTTCCCTCACAAGTTACAATAGGATTTTGTATTTTTATAGAGACGTATCATTGCGAAGTTGTATAATACGTAATAAATTTGAATCCGATTCACTCCTGGCTGATCTGAGGGGCAGAGTTGGTGCTGGTGAGTTTGGGAATATAAGTTTATAATGTTCTCACGTCCTGAGAGTATGTCTCACTCACACACACTGGGTGTTTGTCTCACTCGCACACCCTGGGTGTTTGTCTCACTCACACACCCTAGGTGTTTGTCTTACTCATACACCCTGGGTGTTTGTCTTACTCACACACCCTGGGTGTTTGTCTTACTCACACACCCTGGATGTTTGTCTCATTCACACACCCTGGGTGTTTGTCTCACTCACCCACACTAGGTGTTTGCCTCACTTACACACCCTGGTTGTCTAACTCACAATCCTTATGTGCTTGTCTCACTCACATACCTTAGGTTTACTTCACTCACAAACCCTGGATGTTTGCCTAACTCACACACCTGGGCGCTTGCCTCAGTCGTGCACCATGGGCGTTTGCCTCACTCACACGTCCTGAGAGAGAGAGAGAGAGAGAGAGAGAGAGAGAGAGAGAGAGAGAGAGAGAGAGATTGTTCATATTGACAAATAGGTAGTACGGTAACTGAGACACGAACTGCTAGTCAGAATTCATTCCTCAACGCTTGGACAGCTGTCTGTCTCAGTAGACTATGGCACGGGAGTGTCTCACGTGGGGTTATATGCAATGCTGTTGCGTCAGGTTCCCGATGGCAATGGCGCGGTACTCCCTAATTGGTCAGTTCGTTTCACCAAGCCGCTCGTATCCGACCGACCTTCGCCCACCACTCAAGCTGCCACTGTCGCTTACCTGCAGTTCCCTGCTACTGTGTTGATGCTGTACTCTAGTAAATTGCAGGCTGCTTCCACAGCTTTGCAATACGTCATTCGAAAGCTTTGCGAGTGATGTGTTCCTCCGCCCATCTGAGGAGATGCCATGCTTATTCTAGATGTACCACTAATGCATTGGTCACATCGTGATTTCTCCTGTCATTCTTGTGTTCTGTTGCCCTCATTTCCATGCTCCTCTCGTCTCTCCCTGTTGCATCCTCTGCATGGAATTGTGTATACGACACATCTCACTTGTGCATGTTTTGGTCCGGCGTCTTTCGCTATTAAATTGGTCCGCAATTCTTCTGCTGTGTCAGCAGAGGCGCGGCTGAGAGATCTCCCAGTGGGACTTGCTCCCCAGGTGCTCAGATCCACTACATATATCTTTTGTTCTCCTCACTCCTCCCGTGGTTTCTGGTTTTCTGATAATGCTGAGAGCAATGTGTTTGACAGTACTGACAGCAGTGTCTCTATTGGTGCTGATAACAATGTCTGACACTACTTACAATACTGCTTCTGACGGTGTTGACAGCAGTGTCCCCGATAGTGCCATGAGAGTGTCTCTGACGGTACTTACGACAGTGACTAACAACATTGTTTGATAATGATGAAGGCTGTGTTCCTGCCATTGCTGACAACGATTTATCTGAAAGTGCTGACAGCAATGACACGATTACTGCATTCAGTAATGCATTTGAAAGTACTGACAAGCGTGGTTGATAATGTTGGCAGTGTCTTTAAGAGTGCTGACAACAGTGGTGCTGACTGCTGACAACATGGTATCCAAAAGAAATAACAACAGTGTCAGAGGCACTGTTGACAAATGTGTATCTAACATACTGAGAGAGAGAGAGAATAGGCATGTAATGATAACTTGACACATGACTAAGATAGTCCTAAGTTCAATATTTGTTGATGCCATCTTCGCTTCCAGTAACAAACTCTGCGCAAATCTTAAGTCTCCTGATACCCACCATTTTCATGCATTTTAGCAAGAAATAGAAAATGTACAATTTCCTGATCTTACAGTGACCCCCAACCGCTGAGGGGTTAAGGAGGTGACCAAAGAGGATTGTGACCTCCTCCGTCTTCCCTGTGTTTACTGTTAATATAGCCCGTAAAAAGCAGACAGCCAAGGGAGGTCATCAGCACCAACCCTATCTGGTCACATCCTCAACTCTGGTACTGTACTGCCTTTTTTACCCTCCTCTGGACCTTCTCTAGTAGCTCTTTGTGCTTCTTTAATTGTGATGGCCAAACTTGAGGTAAATACCATATATGCTGCGAGCAGTTTGCAAATTATAACTTTATCCAAACACCTGAATGTAGTTGTAATATTTGCGAGTAAGACAGTTTGTCTCCTTTACTACTGTACTGAGGTGTGACTATGGTGACTGGTTAGCACACTGTCGGTTCTCATGTCGTTCTCTCATGGCGATTGCTGGAACTTAATCCTTACTAGTGTGTAATCACCGATTTGTACCGTACGGGGAGGGAGTCTCACACTTGAGAGGCCCCATCTCTCGAACACTGCCCACTATCATACAATTCAAGTTGTTTTATGCTGTATGGATTAGCGATGTCTTCATTCATTGAATTCTTTCATCCAACACGTTTATTTTATCCAGAAGCAGTGCTTCACGTCTTTCTTAACGAGTTTCTTGTTTAATTTCATGTTTCTTCCCCTGATTCTTTCTTCCCTTCACCTCTCGAAGAACTGTTTACTGTCTGTGTCACCAATCTGTCTTAAAGATTTGTTCAAATCGCCTCTCACTCTTCTCTCTTCTAAGGTGGGCAAATTCAAGACCTCTATGGCCTGTCTTTGTAACTCAGTTGTCTCGAGTCTGGTACCATCTTTACTGCCTGCCTCTGGACCTTCTCCATTAACTCTTTGTGCTTCTTGAGGTGCGGTGACCAAACTCGAGAAGGATATTCTATTTTTGGTCTTATGTAAGATCTGAACAGCTTGCTTGATATACAGTTATCCATTAACATGAATGCTGTTCATAGGTATTACTTTGGCTTTTACTCCCGAAAGCTGGCTGCTTGTGTGCCCCCACCACAAGCTAGACCACGCAATACTCGGCAAGCTGCTGCGTCACATGATTATTGTGTGGCAATTGGCAAGTGAAGAGTGGGACGTTTTGATACCTGCTTCTTTTCTTACACTTGGAAGCTTTGGAACTCTCTACATTTCCATGTCTTTCCCAATAACTATGACCTTGCACGTTTCAAAAGAGAGGTCTTTCACTATTTCAAAAAGTCGTAAATACTTTCCCCCGTCTTTTCTTTTGCCGTTTCATAATTCTCTATACTTTAATTAGGGCCCGGCCTCTATGTGGACTTTTGTCCGTGACTGGAGCCTTCAACATAAAAAAAGTGTTGGAGTGATTAAATACACAGGCAAATTTGAGGCGTGGCTTAAATAGCTAATCCCTGGGGGAGGTCAGGTGTTCGGTTTACTGACCTGACTTGACAAGGCAGGGGGTGGTAAGGTCTAGTAATCTGACCTGACCCTGATCCCCTCAATGGTGTGTGGACAGGGTTATTCCGGGGGATACATTTTAATAATTATTTGATTTAACAATCTGTCACATTTGAAATGGCAAAAAGACATATTTACATTATGATCAAATGTGCCAGCGATCAAACATGATTCAATTACGTTTCTTTCCCTGAAACAATTTGATTTAGCTATAATCTTATCTCTTTTCCTGTCGATGTGGTGATCAAAAGCAGCTTTATGTTGAAATAAGCCGCTATTCTGTTGGGCCGTCCTAACTCAATACTTATGTCGTGAGATCCTAGTCTCCAAATCTTTCCACGATTGTCCAATATAGAATTGGTTATAGTCTTTGCATGGGACCTTATAAACATCAACTGCATTATTCAACGGGCTACTTTTGATGATGGGCTTTCTTGATGGTGTTGTCACATTTGAAAACTACCTGCACATTAAATTGAGAATGTGAACACATTCGAGAAAGTTTTCATGGAAGGGAAGAACCAGGGTTCTTTGTTTGCTTTGACGTAATGGCTTATTATTTTGGCCACTATAGAAACGTTTTCTTGCTGTATTCTGACACTGGTTAAGTATATTTATTGGGTACCTTTGTTCCTGTCCAATGTACTGAATCATTTTCAGTTCATCATCTAAAAATTCAGGATCTGAAATCCTATATGCTCTTAGGTACATAGATATGAAGACCGATCTTTTTACATTAATATGGTGATTTGAGTAATAGTGGACGTATGACAGTATATCTGTAGGTTTTCTGGATACCTTGGTTTTTAAGATACCTTTATCCCTGATAATCTCTACGTCCAAAAAGGGTAACATTATTCGTTTCGACTTCCTGAGTAAACTTTATGGAAGGAGCTAGAGAGTTTAATTTATGCAGGAAGTCATCAATGGGTAGATTGTTAGGCCAAAAGCAGAGTACGTCATCCACATATCGGAA
>JAYMFT010369436.1:0-21829 GCA_038088735.1 Panulirus argus
CTCTCTCTCTCTCTCTCTCTCTCTCTCTCTCTCTCTCTCTCTCTCTCTCTCTCTCTCTCTCTCTCTCTCCCTTTTCTCTCTCTCTTTTTCTTCCTTCTCTCTCTCTCTCTTCTGAATAGGCAAATGGAGCTGATTCAGTTTTATGTATCTGTACGAAAATTATAGCCGGATATCCATATCTTTCACGAGGCAGCGAAACATAACTCGTATTTAGGAACCGTTTACCAAACGTCTCAGGGATGGCAAGTTATAGCCCAATGGATAAAGGGAAAGAGATGATAAGCAACGCACCGAATGGTGTATTTACGGACCACCGTTGCTCGACAGGCCATTGAATGCTATTGATGGCATTAGAGTATATATTGGCTTAGGTCGATCGACGCTGGAAACGGGAGCATGGAGCCACGACGACAAACAGACAACGAAGGTTTAACAGACGGGCAGTGACTCAGACAACAGAAACTCACAGAAAAGGGTCGACACAGACTGGGAGAGGACCCACGGAAAACAGCAGGATCTAACAAATAAACACTGACGTAGACAAGAGGGCTAACAGACAATGACCAACACAGACAGCGAAAATTTAAGAGACAAATTGCTACAAAGACATCAATATCTAACGTATGAGGACCCACACAGACAGAGAGGGATGCCAACAAATGAAGAACCGCAGTGACAACGAGGACTAACAACAGACAAAGACACACACAAGGACGCCAGGAACCAACAGCTAACCCTCACAAACAGTGACAGCTAACAGACAAAGACATACTGAGAAAATGAGAGCTGACATGCAAAGACCCACTCAGATTGGAACCTGTTAACAGTATAGAAAAGGAAGAAGATACTGAGAAGGACTGAAGATAGAAAAGGAAGGAGGCAAAACATAGAAAAAAAGAGGTGAAATGGAGTAGAAGAAGGAGGAGCAGGAAAGAAAAAGACAAAGATGGGAGGAATAAGATAAGGAAGAAGAGGAGGGAGGACTGAAACGGCGAAATTAGAAGAAAAAGGGAAGTTCAAAGAAAGGAGAAGAGGAGATAGGAGAAGAAGCAAAGTAAGAAGAAGAAGAAGAAATAGAAGAAAATATAGTTGAAGAAAAAGACATTGAGGAAGTAGTAGTCGTAGTAGCGGCAGTATTAGTAGAATAGGAGGAAGAGGAAGCTTGGTGGATGTTCTCTGACCTTGCCGTGCCATTGGCTCAAGGTCAGGTTGTGGTAGCAGTGTACGAGTTATAAATCACCAGGGAAGATGGCAGGCCAGGCCAGGCCAGGGCTGAGGTGGGTCCGGTGCGGGGAGCTATCGCCAGATGGTCGGCCCATAATCAATCACACCTCAACAGGTGACACAGTGGCTCCCATTATGCAGATTAGGGAAAACTTCCCGGAGGATGGTTCGAGCCCGGCGTGTCTGGCCTCTGTCATCAAAAGCTGATGTCTGTCACCAAGCAATGTTGGTTGTCATGGCTGCTGCCCGTCGGCTGGCATAGACTGCGGGCTGTCAAGGCTGCTACCCTCCCATCTGGCATTGATAGCTGGCTGTCATAGCCGCGACCTTCTGGCTGTAATGGTTTGTGTATGCTACAACGTCGTCAGGTTATAAGCCTCGGGACACCAGGAGACCGACTCTCGAGTTCCGTATCCGTTTCGTAACTTCTGAAAGCGTCACGTGAATTTCAGTAAGTCATGTCATCGCTGGCATATTCACAGTTTCCAGTCAACCCGAACTTATTAGTCCATTTCAAGTCCATTTTCAGTTAAACCGGTCCACGCCTGGATATATATTTTTCGTTTAAACTGAGCATGCCCTAGTCACTCTCACTCAGCCACTTAAACTGTCTGAGAACAGTTATTAACGAATCTTCGCGTCAGTCTCCATTCATACTCGTCGCGCCTAACTCATTCAGACTCATTATCACTAGCTGCAAATTGGCGCCTCATTCACTCAAGCGTGGCGCCTCTTGGGTTATTCAGAACTGAGGAAGAACACCTTTGAGCTCGGAAATTCATTCATTCAGTTTCGACGCGCACCGGATATTAAAATTCATGGAGAGGGAGACCCCTTAAATGTCGGTGCGTCATTCATGTTCGTGTTACTCAGCTCTTTCATCTCAGCTCAGTTCCAGCCTCAACGAATCGGCGCGCCATTCATTTGGACTCAGAGGACCGCAAGCTTTGAAACCCACTGAGGAACGGCCGTTCAAGTCCGCGCTCCATTCATTATTCCGGAGCACCCCATCCATTCGTAAACCCCTTGAGTAACGTCTCTTTTAAACTCGTTGCGTCATTCATTCCCACTTGGGTCCACCTCAGCCGTTTAAGCCCAGCGCGCTCCAGCCATTCAGACTCGGAGAGTCGTCGTAAACAACGCTGGCGCGTGTGTGGGATATCTTCAACGGACGCAGGAACACTGTGTCGTCAGCCCTGCGTATATGTCTCTCTGGCCATTTCTTTTCTACACGATAACTGAAGAAAAGTAAATGACAGACACTTTATATTTACACCATAGGTACCCTGTTTACATGAGACGACCTGCAAAGATGTATGTTTACGTAGTTGCACATATTTGCTTATTGATTAAGAAAAGACATTTAAATATCTGTTGACAGGTGTTATAAAACAGGAGTGATGGATGACAGTAAATTTAGGTTTATGAATTATATATTTTAATTGTACAATCCCACGACCCCATTTGCAGTCATCCTGCAGCTCTAAGGCTGCACTCCAAACATGAGCAGGGAAATGATGGACCCCTTTGGAACGAGAAGTTGTGTCGTGACGAGACGCAGACATGCGAGAGACGATGAAGTACACGATAACATTTGGTTATCTGTTAAAGGAGGGAAATTATTGATATTAGAGAGAGAGAGAGAGAGAGAGAGAGAGAGAGCGTATGGGGTAGGATAGTACCCTGAGGGACACCGCTGCTGATAAGAAAGGAGAGAGAGGTTGGTCCAATGACGATTACGAGGACAGACCGTCCACAGTAGGGAGCTGCGACGTTGGGTATCCCCCAGTGAACCTCTCAGAAAGGATAGCCAGACGTTAGTGAGATTGGAAAGATCAGTGGCCCGCCTTACGTAAGCCATACTGATGACCCGAGAGGAGACTGAGGGATTCACAATGCTTAAGGAAATGCGAGTTAAGGGATCCGAAGATCCTGGTATTGGAGAAGAAATCTTAGCTGTATAGGACGAGAGTTGGGAGGGTTAGAACGGCCCCCTATCTTTTGGGATAGGATGTGCTAAGTCCTTTTAAAAGATAGATTAACCTTTTAGATTAGAGATTCCAGTTTCTTTAATTTTTTTCCTATTTCCTCTTCGCCTTCTTGACTTCATTGCTATCATCTTCTCTCATCCCTATATTAGAGCTTCTCTTGTTTTATCTGGTTCTTTTTATCCCTCTCACCTAACCCCTGATACTCCCTTGGCAACAAGCGTACGTGCCCCTGCCGATCCCCCGTCAATTTACACCCACGAACTCCTACCCTCCAGCTGTCACCACGCACCCAATGGCACATTTCTTACCCCCTCTTCATATTAAGTCTCGGCAATTACCCTAATACCCCATTTACATGTCATCCACTCGACATATGAACAGATACATCTTGGTATCTATAATCGTCAATTCTTATATCTGTCTATCTATCTATCTACCTGTTTGTCTGTGTAAAAATCTATATCAAGTATCATGGTAGTTTGAACATTGGAAACATAGCAATGATAAGAAATGAAGGGATGTCAGCCTCCCATACATACTCTTATCTTGCAAGTAAAAGTTAATCGATAAGGTTCTGGAGATAATAATAATAATGATAATACTGATAATAATAATGATAATAATGATAATAATAATTATGATAGATAATGATAATGATAATGATAATAAAAGCAGCAACAACATTACTAATGTCATCAATAATGATAATCATAATGATAACAAAGATAATGGTGGACCAGCCGTGTGGACAAAAATCCTAGCCCTTCACCGAAGTACATACAGGCACGGCAGACGGGACCGACCTACTTAATCTCTTACACATGAACAAAAGTTACACATTATGGACGGATGGAAAGCGATTACGCCCACATCATCACGTCAAGAGCGTCATGATGTGGGAGGGAGGTGGCCGGATTACCGTCTCTGGTGGCGGTGATCAATTCCAATTTACCAGCGGAGGTCTCCAATGTCTGTCAGAGGTGGAGAAGTTATCACTCAGGGAAAAATAGTGGGCGGTATACCGACGCTGTGCCAACGCATGCCTTGCCGACTGTATGAGAGTCAGGAGTGACTTGACCAACAGATGCTCTGTCTACTGGTGATTTACGTTTGGCGTAAGAGTAATTATATCTGCATCAAGTCTTACTGTACATGCACTGTTTACGATATCAAGTCCTGATTTGCAAAAGACAATCAGTATCCTAGCAAATAACTGTTAATGATTCGTATGGTGATCGTTCAGTTTTGTAGAGAAACTAGGTAGAAAAACAGTCTATAATGTCCAGCTAACAGTTGCTTCAAAACCCAGCAAATGCCTGTCACTTAAAACGGAATAGAACTTCCATAATTCCTGTAGGTTTCCCTAGATGCCAGCCAAACTGACTGCAGATTCGCATAAAGAGCTCCTCTCCTCTGTTTCCTTTCAACCGCCACCAGCACTCTGCCACTGGTGGACCAGAGATGCACGGCAGAACTCCACGCTTACGACATGATGATGTCCACACTACGAAGAGGTGACTGAAGTTTTCAAACCACTGGAATAACTCGTGATAATCATCTCCACTGCATAACACGTTGCAATTGTCTAATGGCAATTCAACTCCCATTTCTTTCAGTCACGTTATTTGCCTCGCCTGTGCCACGGCGCTAGACCAACTCCCTGTCAGTCTGCCTCCCATCCTCCCACGCAAATCGCCTCCAACAGTAACGCCTCAAGGTCCCTCAACACTCGCAAGTTACGAGAGGATCATCGTAAATCTACCCCGACCAAAGCGTGCAAACTCGACGACGACCGGGAGAATTGCCACTTGGAGGATGTAATAGAGCCACAGCTGGAAGCGAGGCGCCGGAGGTATAATAGAGCCTTGTGTGAGAGCAAGAGAGAGAATTTTAATAGAGCTACGACGGGGAGAGTGGTGCCACCAGTCTAATAGAGCTTTTTGGGAGAGTATGACAGGATTTTGACAGAGTAACACCTAAGGAGAGTTATAGGTAGCCCTTTCCTCACAGCTGGTGTCAGGTGGCTAGTACTTGACGACCTGTTATTGGGTGACTTGGTTCCGCAGGTGGTGCCACACGATCTCCTGACCTACTGCGGCTGGGTGACTTGACTGAACAGCTGGGGGTGTGAGGCGGTCACGTGACTTACACCAGCTGGGTGACTCGACTGAACAGCTAGGGTGTGAGACGGTCACGCGACCTACACCAGCTGGGTGACATGATTCAACAGCTGGTTGTGAGACGGGCACGTGACCTACACCAGCTGGGTGACATGATTCAACAGCTGGTGCTAGAGAGGGTACTCAGCTCATGACGTCACGGTTCCAAGGTCACGGTAGCAAATGTCATGACGTCATGGTACCCAGCAGGCTCGAGATAGGGACAAACGCGAAGCGAGGATGGCGCTGGGCTAACGTAAGTAGTTCTTGTCCGGCGAAATGTTTCAGGTGAACAACGAATATCTTTAAGAGAAATCAACCAACATAAAAGTTGTAAAATATATATAATTTCTATACCTGATTTTGCCAATCCATGGCGTAATGAATGTCAGTAGTAAAACCCCAGAACAACACTTGACATATCCTGGAAAATCCATGTAACACACGTAGACCCCAGGAGTCCTTTGGAGAGCAAAGGTCAGAAGCTGGGCACAGAGCTCGCATCCAAGCTGCTCGACAAGTTGCTGCTGACATCAAGGAAACTCTAACAAGCTGCTGCTGACATTAAGGAAACTCTACAAGCTGCTGCTGACATCAAGGAAACTCTACAAGTTGCTGCTGACATCAAGGAAACTTTACAAGTTGCTGCTGACATCAAGGAAACTCTACAAGCTGCTGCTGACATCAAGGAAACTTTACAAGTTGCTGCTGACATCAAGGAAACTTTGCAAGTTGCTACTGACGTCAAGGAAGCAGGATAAGTTGTTGCTGATATGAAGGAAGCTCGACAAGTTGCTACCGAGTGAAGGCGGTCGATCCCTCTATCATTAGAGACACATCGTTCTCTCTGGGTTGGCTTCCAAGGATCGCATCCTGAAGCTCTACGAAAAGAGAGTTGGATCCTGGGAGAGGTGAGAGCAGTTTATGGGAGAGTTGGAGTACGGGAAGAGAAGGGAGGGAAGAAGAGGAGGGGTTCTTACGTTGCCCACAAAGGTGGGTGTATGTGTGTGGAGGAGAGTCGTTAGTGAGGGAGAGGTCGTTGACCCTATTGGTTTCCTGAGGGGGTCGGTGCGAGGATACAAGGACGAGGGAGGAGGGAGGGAAGGATGACAGGAGGTATAGGATGAGTGGAAAGAAATGTGTGTGTGTGTGTGTGTTTGGCTATAAAGATATTTGAAGCTTACGTGATATCAATCAGGTAATCAGGTTAGGGATCTTGGCTTTACACCTGGTTCTCTTTTAAAAACCTGGTCTGGCCTGGTCTCCACACTTCCCCTCAGGGGACCCTCACTGCGCCGGTGAACGGCTGTGTCGGTGATTGTGGCAATGGATTGTAATCGTGTAAACTTAAAAAGGATGGTTATTATCAGAGGGATTTAACTCTACTGTTAATGATGCTAGATGTGTAGTGGATAGCACAAGCGGATGGGCGCCTCAGATCAAGCCTATATATATATATATATATATATATATGTGTGTGTGTGTGTGTGTGTGTGTGTGTGTGTGTGTGTATGGAACAGATTGCGTAAATACGCCAGAGACCACAGATGGGCGTGAGTTGAACTTGCCTTGTACTTAGCTTACAAGCCTAACGCTGTGTATCCTCTCTTTTATGGTTCTGTATTATTACGTCACGTCAAGTCACGTCACGTCACGTTAGAGGACACGGAATATTGGCGGCCTGACCTCACTTGACCCCCGCAAGTAGTACATACATGCATACACACAAGGCCACAGTCCCGCGAAATAGACAAACGGCCATTGACTCGCCCCCTCAAGTGCTGACATTACGTCCGTTGGGTGTCCACAGTTACAAGCCTAAATGAACTTGGGTAGTTGATGAGAAATCAATACCACTATTGATATCCTCAGAAAATATATCCTGATTACAGCAGAAGTAGAGACATCTGGCGTCAGGTTTCTTTTACAGTCAACAACGACCCAGCTGTAACGCTGATTCGTTGGCCAAGTAAGCACACACTCAGTCTGTCTCGTGGCGCCACTCGAGGCGAGGCGTGGGACACGGACGGCGTGTGCTACATTATACCTGATGGTGTAAACCTGAATTAAAACGAATTCGAAGACATCTTTCGTACAATCATGTTACTATTAACGGCTTTTTGTTGTACGGTGCAACAGAATGGACATTGTGGCAATTCGAGAGAAATTATTGTGCCCGGGAATTATTGTCAACGTAATTAGCACACGAAGGGACGCAAAGAAAACGAAAAATAGTTCGATTCAGGTGATACAAAAATATATTTTGTAGGCGAAAAAATACAGTGGATAATTTGTGCTTGTCAATTTGCCAATTTGCATTCGGAATCATCTAGAAAATGGAGAGTGAGTGTAACCTTCGCCCTCGTGTGGGTCAGGTCAGGTGAGAGTGATGACCTGGGCTTTGGCACTGGTAGCTCCCCTAGACCTGGTTACCCTCATTCATGCCGGGATTCACGCGTCACTCATCCACCAAACAGTGAATAGCGACTCATTGTTTGAAACGGCGGGAAAAACTGTAAATTGTATAGGAAGACAAGAAACTTGTTTGAGTCCATTGGTCTGATAGACAATACGGTGAAATCACTGCATCACACAGTGAATGGCGAACAGCACGTTGGAAATATTGCACCATGCAGTGAACGGTGAACAATACGGTAGAATTATTGCAACATACAGTGATTGGTGAACAGTACTGGGGACCACTTATCCTCCATACAGTCACTGATAATCAGTGTGGTGGCAGAGTTAATACGTATTGTGATTTTAGTGAACAGTTGATAATATGGTGGAAGTATTGCTTATATATAGCATTTTGTGAAGACTGTGGGGGAGATATCGCAATAATGAGCAGTATGGTGTAAATATTCCAACACAGATTAATTGGTGATAACAGGATTGCTGGAAATATTGCATCGTTAGGATTGACTGTTGACCCATATTGAGAACAGATTGCAAAATGTAGCGATGATAAATGGCTTGAATACCGTATAGCCCCTAGGAATTAACGTGTGATTACATGGAAAATGTATGTAACATATAATGTGATTACTTGGAAAATATGTAAAATATATTGTGATTACTTTGAAAATTTGTCATAGTGTGATTACCCAGAAAATATGTAAAATATATTGTGATTACTTTGAAAATTTGTAATAGTGTGATTACTTGGAAAATGTTTAATTGATTAATTTCACTAAAGTTTCATCTTGGTGCACAGTGAAGGCTGTCCCCAATCCTACACCCGCCGGCCAGTGGAAGGTAAGGAACGTAATTATTAACATCTTTGTGGGAGAAAATGCTTCTACTGCATCCGGGTCATGGTAGATCAAGAGGCCTGATTTAGGTCACTTTTTAGGTCATCATCTCCCATATTGCTCGGTCTTTCTGCTACCTTGATCCTTGCTAGGTAGAGATTACCAAAAGGGCAAATATGTTCAAAATCCTTCCGTAGATTTCTTAAACTCTGAACTCCCTCTCCCTCCAAAATCTGGACATTGAACTCATATGGTGTAAAGGGTAATGTAATTACGATTATAGATTTTGATGACGCAACAAGGTGTAGATTATTACGACAGTATAAACGTAATATATGCGCAGTATATACCAAAATATGACCCAATTTCATCCGAACATGTAAAATTAACGGCATTTTGTTTTTTGGTAACATCTGTTGCCAATTCGTTCACAAAGATAATGCAATATGGTTATGTAAACATTTAGAACTATTTATAAATACGAGTGATGAGGTCTTAGAGGCTTAGTAGCTTCTTCCAAATGGCGTCTTCCAGACAAGAGTATTGCCCTAAGCAACGAGATTATTACTGATGTATTTGCAGCAATTACAGGACCATATTGTGTTCCAAACGTCTGGAATTCGCTTGTGGGCGTCAGGAGAGGGACTGAATTTTATCTGTTTTATTGACACGTGCGAACAGTCTGTATAGCCTAGTCGCAAGACAGCATGGCTTTATGCTGTGCGTGTGCCACGTATGGCTGCAATCAAGGAACAGACAGAATTATTGCCTCAGTGAAGAGCTAAGCGATCGCAGTTTAGTATACTGGAAATACTGCTGGTTAGAGTTGCGTTTTGCAGTATATACCTCATTAAACCTCGTGTCACACTGATGAGGATCCCATTGCAAGTGCGCCACGAATGCCTCACTCCACCAAGGTGTGGTAAGGCGCCTAAAAGAAAGTGTAGCGATAACGAGACACCGCAGCGGGAAAAAGAATTCATGTTTTATCTGGTTACTTTGGTGGTAGAGGGAGGGTCGCTTCCTGCACGGTGTGATTTCATCGTCAAATGGACCTTTTCACGTATGGGGCTCAACCGCTAACATGGCAGAGAAAGATATAGGAAGCCTAATATTATTTTTTTCTGTTCCAAGATCGTCCTGTCTGGACGAGTCTTTAGTAGAGAGAGAGAGAGAGAGAGAGAGAGAGAGAGAGAGAGGAACCCGAGTCTGGCAGGTTCCCCGGGTAACAATTAGCCACAACAGGTGGTGGTGACACCGCTTTCTACCGCGTCAGGGTTGATCCTCTCCTCCAGGGCAGGATAAAAGTACGCACCTCCTTCCTGCTGTCGCAGGTACCATGGGGACTGCCGCCGCCAGCTGCCACGTGAACCATCACTGAGGAAACTTATTTCTGCGCGTCCAGGACTCGGGAGCGCTAGATGGCAGTGACATACACCTCTTTCAGTCTACCTCCAGGACTCGAGCACATAAAGGCATTGACATGAATTTCCTTCATTTTCTCACTCTTCTCCCTCTCTTTTCTTTTTTCATCATCAAACCAAAATATCCTCCCTGATATTTAGACAATATATGGACCATTTTATGTTTCTCTTCTCCACTTAATTCTTTCGTAATTTCCCATAGCATTCATTTATGCACAAAGGATCGTTTCTGTTTTAGGAAGGGGGCCATAATAGTACCTTTCATAACTCTGGTCATGCTGGTTGTCAAAACGTTTTAGAAGATTTTGAAGTCTGTATGGAATCATGACAATACTCGTCTTAGTCACGGTGATTAGCGTCATTGGTGTTGACACCAGTGAAATAGGTGTTGTACTGCGGGGTGGGGGTGACCTGGGGGAATGTCTAGGACGAGAGGATGGCAAGCTCGATGGGCGTGTGTGTGTGTGTGTGTGTGTGTGTGCCTGAATGCCCAGCACCAAGGCTCTGTTTGTGTAGTGAGTCAATCTGGCCCATTGCGAGTTGTGCTAGCCGTGTGTATTAACCTGGCGGAGGTCACAGAGGCCGCGCGTCGCTTCCCTCGACCTCGCTACACTAAATGTTTCCAGAGATTAGCTCATGGAGGGTAGAGGCACGAAAAGGTCAACTTTTATCGGTCACATAATTCTATATATATAACGAGGCCAGGAGAGGGCGGGAGGCCGGCTTAATTGCCGTCAGATAAAGTTGGAAGTAGAAAGAGAGCGCCACTCCGGTGGCATCCAATTACCGTGAGGAGGGCGAGACTGTAGGGGAGTAAGGGGGAGAGGAAAAACATTTATGGAGGTGGGTGTTGTGTGCAAGTGATTGGGCGGGTGGGTGACAACAGCACGGAGCCAGGAGGGGCAGTGGACGTTCGTGAGGACGGTACAGGATAAGGCCGTCACGAGCTAAGGAAGTTAAACAGATGGGATGACTGATGTTGTCTCTTCAGTAGGGTACACGGCTCTGTAGTAGGGTACACGGCCGTGTTTGAGGGGCGAGTGTGCCTCTGAAGTGGTTCTGTTCCCTGGGAAAGATAATGATATTATCCTGGAAGGGATGTGCTCTGGCAGAGGCTGAGGGTTCCATGAATCATACTAGTTCTCTTAGGCAAGTACTGTGGTTGCCAGCACAGGTTTTGGTGTGTATGTCGTCCCTTTCAGTGTCCCTGTTTCCTTACTTTCTAAGAATCATTTAGCCTAATGAGCGGAAGTACTGAATCTGTCTAAAGTGGAAGTGAATAGATGGTAGCTTATTATATGATGAAATAGTTAAAAGAAAATCCTAGAAAATGTCTCTTTCTTAGTATGCCTGTGCCGGGAGCATTACAGGCGCTTAACACACCCGTATTGTTCGGTACACAGAATCACTGAGATTTGGATGGGCGGTGTGTCGGACGATATTGGTGTTCGTAGGGCAGTGGTTTCTGGCACTATCTACCACCGCCACGCCTCAACACAACACCTTCGGGAGAGCTCCTTACGTAGCACTTACCTTGGCGCCGACTGCATCCTCCCTTACGTATCTTTCTGGGAGCATGATACACAAGGCTACAAATGGGCAAGTTAGAGGACACCTAGTCTGTGTCTGTGTCTCTGTATCCCTCAGTCTCTCTCTCTCTTTATCTTCGTCAGGATGAGTATCATTCATGCTATACACCGAGGCTCAAGTCGTGATCCCCTTTTTTGTTGTGGTATTACCGACAGGAGAGTGGACGGCTTCAGTCCTCCACTATAAAGTTCGTGGAAGGAGAATACCTCGTCCTTTGTGCTCCTCCAGCCCTCCCGTGTTGGCTGGTCTTTCCTCCAGCCCTTTAGTGATGGCTGGTTTCACCCCCAGCCCTTCCGCGAGGGCTGGTCTCTTCTCTTGCCCTCCCGTGCTGGTTGATCTCTCTTCCAGCCACCCAGAGTTGAAAGGTCTCTCCGCTGATCGTAACAGACTCAGATGGGGCAAGACTCATGTAATCCAGAGGCAATGCTCTAGGTTGATTGCCCGTGATGAGTTACTGTCGACGAAGAATCGAGTGAAGCCACGCGAGGAGATTAGGGGTGATGCTGTTATGTGAGGCAGGCAGGGAGGCGAGGCGGCACTCACGAACTTCCACGTAAAGTAAAACATTTTGTATCAAAGTACCGCGCCGAAGGGACAGAAATTATGCCCTGATGGTAATGGGCTGAAACCTGGAGAGAAATGCGGGACACTGGGGGAGAATTTGGGGGCTATGTAAGGAAGGGGAAGGGGAGGCCGGAAGTGAACAATGAGGCAAATTGGTTACTCTTTGAAAGGGAGGACTGCGGCGTGAAGTATATGTTGAGTGGTGAGGGGGTTAGATGGTGAGGTAAAGTTCTTATATATACATTTTTGGGGAATATACCCGATGACGGTGGTGAGGTGCGAGATGGCATAGCAGATAACTTTCATCACGTAAGCAAATGGCTAGTCTTTAGTAAGCTATAAAGAAATGAGACCGCTGATTTGTATGTGTGGAGACGCCTGTTCAACAATATAGTTCTGCTTACTCAGAGGCATGCAAGACAAATATTGATGAACATGAGCAGTTAAGAGAGAGAGAGAGAGAGAGAGAGAGAGAGAGAGAGAGAGAGGGAAATGCACACTTCTTAAAAACACACATCGAGGACATGGTTCATGGAGAGAGCATGCATCCATATAAGAAACTGTATGATAGTATAGAATGTTCATGAGCTGGGCAGACAGACAGGCCTTATGGTAGCAGGTCCCAGTATATGCCGTGGGAGTCAGGCTACTAAATGCAGTGAAGAGCCAATACCGGAGTAATATAAGGTATGTAAGCGTGTAAGTATGGAAGGCGAGTGGCTCTTGGTGAAGATGGGCCTGCGTCGAGTATGTTTAATGTCACCATGGCTTTTTAAGCTGTTCACGAACGAGGTAGTGAGGCCGTTAAGCGCGAGATGTCTTGGAGCCAGGTATTGGTCTTCAGGGTGCAGGTGTAGTGGCGGAGGTTTGTAGAATATATAAATATATATATATAGTACGTATGTGTGTGTGTAGCGTCAACAAAACCATCCACCCAGAAAATGCCTAAGTCCATCTCTGGTCAGAGGTGCCGGCACTTGGCATGGTTCACCAGGCATCTCTGGGGAACTGCCAGGCCAGTGTAGTGAACCTTAAACGTACACCTCTGGATATGAAGCTCGTCTCACTCGAGGAAGCTGAGGACAACAGCAAACTGAAGCTAAAAATTTATCCTGTGAGGAATAAACCTCAACCCAGACACGGCAACAGGAGTGGCTGAGACCCAGACAACGTGAGACCAAATGGAAATAGAAATGACTAGAAATCCGAGATTTTTCCCCAGACGGTTTAATCCACAGCGTTCTTTTGACAACGAAAACGAGAGGACACTGGATCTGGTAGGGGGGCTGACTCTTACCTCTCAACCTCGATTCATCTCTTGTTTACTCGTGAGGATGAAATTCTGAAGGATCGGGTTAATCGTGCCCTGGAATTCTGGGTACGACTAGTCATATGTTACTGCGAACTGTTTGACTTATCTGAACACAACAGACATATGACAGTTCACGAGTGTTTATCATCTCATTGCGACATTAAGAAGTCAAATGAAACTTTCTGTCGTTAAAGATATGACTTTTATGTTTTGATAAGGAATTACAATACTGGAACGGAGTTGCGGATCGTCCGGTGATCACCCATATTAAGGCCATCATTTGTTAAAGTCCAAGCTATTTTACGTACATTTTCAAGATATTCTGTTCATATGTCCAAACTATATTATGTGCATGGTCAAGGCATTTTACGTACATGTTCAAACTGTTTTGTCTGTGTTTTAGGGATTCTTTGTACACGTTCAGCCTATTCTGTGTACATGTTCAAACTGCTCTGTTCATTAGAGAGTCTATTGTACACATACTTGGCCACAGGACGACTGCTCGATTGCCACTTACATAAATTAACGTTTTCCATCTGCTCGACAGACGTGTTGTCAGGGTGTAGTGGAACACCTGCAGCCGTGGATCACATTCACTATAGAAAATAAGTCAACCAAAAATATAAGTCTTCAAGAAAAGAACGAGTCCAGTATCCATTAATCCCTCACGAGCACACACCCCCCCCCCCTCCGAGACAGGTCACTCTCTCCGCCGACCTTCACGATCCACAACTTTTGTTTCCGTCGAAACTTTTCCCCTCCGTCGTCGGGAGACCGTAATTACGGGGTTGTGAAGGTTGGGCGATGTTCGGGTGAAGCCCAGCAGCCGCCTCGCCCCGCCAGGTCAGGCCGAGGATAAATTCTGAAACGTCTGGTGCTCATTACCTCATCAACCAGGCCTCTGTCTCTGTCTTCACCGATTAGATCTGAATTCTGAGCTTCGCTAAATCTTGCCTTAACTGCTGTGTGTCCGTAGGAGAAAGGGAGGGCAAAAGCGTTGGGTCCCGCCGCAG
This sequence comes from Panulirus argus, assembly GCA_038088735.1. Lineage (NCBI taxonomy): Eukaryota > Metazoa > Arthropoda > Malacostraca > Decapoda > Palinuridae > Panulirus > Panulirus argus. The sequence goes on from JAYMFT010369436.1 coordinate 14,532, forward strand.
GTGGCAGGACTCTCCAAGGACTACCAGTTCCTGCGACCGCCGCAGATGACGGGTTGCCGCACCCTTCAAGGGCGAGGTAACGTTGTAACTCGGCTAGACAGACGTATATGCATCATGTCAGTAACGCCAAACTATGTCAAGCCTCCTATGGTAACGTTAGATGGGACGAGCAGACAGACATTGAGAGATAGACAGAAACCGTCCTGCGGTGTTCAGTGACATTTTACTTCCAGCGTTTAATAAGCAACGTTGGTGATATTTCTGGACAGATAACAACCTCTCCAGTTAGGTTCAGTCAGGTGAGTTCCATCCCTAACAGGCCAATTAAATTAGGGCGAGTTTGATAACAGTGCCCCCTCCAGCTGTTGTTGATCCCATAATTGCTCAAGATCCTCCCGTCAACAGTCTGGAGGAGGAGGAAGGATCTTCCAGATTTCCTTTGGAAAGGATCAGGGTTACTGGGTGTGTGTGTTTGTGTACATGTACGTTTGTCTGTGTTTACGATTGGGGTTGATCGTATAAAGTAGCGCCTTAATTGAAATTTAGAGAGGTTAATGAAAGGGGAAAAGTGGAGACGAGGGGAAAATATTAACGAATTTTGGAGGAAGTGAAAAGCCTGTCTTTTGAAATGTGCCAGGTCATAGCTATTGGGAAAGACATGAGAAGGTAGAGAGTTCCAAAGCTTCGAAGCGAAGAGAAAGAAGCAGTTATCTAAAAGGCCCACCCTTGATTTCCCAACGGCCACACAATGATTATGTGACGCAGCAGTTTACCGAATGTTGCGTGGTCCAGCTAGTTGTGGGAGCACACAAGGAGCCAGCTCTCCAGAGCGAAAACGAAAGTAATAGCTCCTGAAGAGGGAAAGTGAACCAACATTGCGGCATGGGCCACTGACGTTAAAAGCTACTGTAACCCTTTGTTATATATATATACTCAGTATATTATCGACTTTGTAACATATTATATATGTATACTCAGTGTATTATCGACTTTGTAACATGTTATATATGTATACTCAGTGTATTATCGGCTTTGTAACATGTTATATATGTATCCTCAGTGTATTATCGGCTTTGTAACAGATCAAATACTCCCTCGTGGGATGGCACTGTCTGCGCGTCATGCTCTGAATAATTTAAATGGCACGTAAATAAAGATGAAAATCCATATTTCAATTTCATACTAACAAGATTTATTTTCTTCTGTTTATATTCTGCTGTGGTGAACATGCTTGTATTTCATTAGATGTAGCTGTCAGTGACGAGTGAGTGCTCATTAATGTCTAAACTTTATCATACATGTAAAAAAGAATAATCTACAGCCTTCATATTACACTGGTTAACACCTCGAACTAGTCCACGGAGTGATTTCGTATTGCATAGGAATTTTCTATCTTAATAACCGCTTTGTTGTACTTCGATGTTACCTTGATATTATGTTGTACCCCACCGCAGACCCCGGTGAGCCGTACTAGAACATGATGCCTCAGTATTGAGAGGATATTGACTGAACACAGCTTTCATCATCGTTAATTCAAGAGTAACCATTACTCTCTAGACGTAAGGAAAAATGTTATTTAAACGTCTTAATATATACAACTAGATGAGGTGTTTCCGGCCGAAAATATCCAGCCTATGGCACTAGCCCTTATATTATGATTAACAGATTTTATCCTTATTGCAAAACTCTTTTGGAAATGCAGTGCACACCATTTTTTTTTTTGCGAGCCCCTGGTTCCTCTCATGATAGACTAATCTTCATCAGGAAAAACTCTCAGACCTTTTCTACATTCGCAACAACTATTACAGCTGAGGCTTTCGCTCAGCGGGAGTCATGAACTCTACAAAAATTGCCAGGACAGAAAAACGAAATAGGTCTGCTTTCCCGAGGAGACGAGGATCTGCAGCCTATAAAATAGGTCGCGCGTTAGGTTATGATATTATTAACGTCAAGTTTACCGGGTTCAGTGGAAAGAAGACATGACCAGAGGGAAATTAAGTTTCAGGCTATAGATTATTTAGAATACAGAAATAAAAGTTTGTCCGACGACGAAGCACTGCATGTGAGACAAAATGAGTTTAAACAACGTCGAGTACTGTGAGGTGTAAGGGACGACCATACAGTTAACACTGGGTCAGAGAACGACCACACAGTTATTCGTTGGGACGTAGGACGACCACGCTGTTACACACAGTGGGACGGATGACGACGACACAGGTACACACTGGGACGCAGGTCAACCACACACAAGAGTCGGGCGACAACCGCACACCATTGCTGAGCCAGGTGAAGGCCACCTCACGCTGCCTGACGTAATTTTAACGAAGACACAAGATAGCTGACGACACCAGCAGCCCCGCAAGGATTCCCTGCGGGAATCACCTGCCAGGGATAACTTCCGCATCCACAATGGTTTCCTTTGAGGAGACTTTAGTGCCTACGCCGAGGGAAATACATCTTTTGCTCTTTAGTCTTCGCACAAATTTTGATATAAGGAAAATATAACAACTAGAGTAATACAGAAACAGGCAAAAATCCTTATATAAAGTTAGTCTGTATCCGAGTAGCGAGGGACGAAGTGTCACACTACGTGTCCATAACAGAAAGGCTTGGGTTGCGCGTCTTACCTTATACGTATACAGCCGATGTACGGGACTTGCGGGACACCAGAGGACCAGACACCTGAAATAAAGGACTTTATGATAATGGGTGCTGAAAGTCATGGAGGAAGTGGAGGATGGAGAGGAACAAGAGTTAAATCGACAAGAATAGTGAATTTCAGCTCGTAAGATCTTACATACAGTACACTGTTATGTTGGAGGCTCAACTCATACGTTGGACAGCCTCATCCTCCGCCAGTATCGCTCACATGTATACAATGGTGACGTTTATTGTAAACAAGGGTGCATAAAAATTCTGTATATAGATATAATGGGTATAAACGTATATAAATGAAGGCAATAATAGCACTTTAAAAGATTTTATTTATTCATAATATATTTAAAGTAGTGTTTCCCGGTTGATGAAATATTCCTGAACCTTTTTGTCAATAAACTCGTCATCGCCATTCCGAGAGTCTGTCCGAACGCGATTTTACACAGACGATGGAATAAATATCTTTTATTTCTATTTCAAAATCCGCCCAGTTTGTAGGGGGTGAGGGTTGTTGTGGTACGCGTTCCCTGGTGGGGCAGTTAGCAACAGTATTATACGAGCCCCGAGGGTAATTATTAAGCTTATTATATCAGTAGCGTGAAAATAATGTCCTGCTGGTGTTGGAGTGTCCATGTCCGCTCATCCACATGACACTGGTTAGCCCCAGCCACAACTACCTGGCCTTCCCATATGGCCAACTGCTTGTGTACTGAGGTTCCCAGAGAGGGAAGTATGGCCACCACTAGTACACATCAGCCCTGAGGGTGGATTACCACCAGTAAATAGGGTGGATAGTATAGCACTACCAGTACATAGTGGCCCTGAAGGTCTGTAGTATAGCCACCAACATTACATAACGGACCTGAGGATGTTATGGAGAGGTGCTAGAGCCGAAGGGCATATAGCCAGCAGGCTGTATAAAGCTGTCCTTCGAGTGGGTAATACAGCCGTCAGTTATGTTCGCTGATCCTGTGGTTGTGTTGTACAGTCATCACTGTCCATATGGCCTAAGACAGGATGGGTGTCATAGCCACGGTCTTTATACAGAGGCACAGAAGCGGACGCCGCAAGCAAGTCGCCTTCTGGCGGGAAGTCAGTACCTGTGCTGTGTGATCAGGGAGACAGCCATGGAGCCTGCAGGTAACTGAGACGGACGTGGTAGCTCCTCCCAACCAGTGGCCTCCAGGTGCAACCAGTTCACAAGAGCCGATTCTGCCTTACTCTCTCCTTCGTCTTATATCGTTCTTCTTCTCCCCGGAGCTTCTGACGCTTTCTTAACATAGAACAACACCCATTAAGGAATTCCACAACTTCCTCGCAACATCCAGCATCTATTGTTGACACAACCGCTCACAGTAAACTCTTATAACTGCCGGTACTCTTCGCTAGACCTCATGTTCTCTAACGAACCCAACACCAACCTTAACACATCTTTCTCTTGTCCCTATACTCTTCGTTTATCCATACTGTTCCTCAACATTAACCTCTGCAGCCCCTAACCAAACGCCCACGTCAACTCACTAATACTCACCGACCCCACACCGCCTTACAAAGTCCTACATCAATTCGTGTACCTTCCTCACCAACATTAGCAACCTCATTAAACCCTAGACGTCCCCGTAACAGTCCTCACCCGCTCGTCAATCCCCAGTACTCAACAATTTAGACAACAACTCATCAAAATATCTCATCAAGCACTGACACCCACTCACCAGCTTTGTGGTTCTGAGTTACGTCCGTCTAACGACCTTCTGGTCGTCTCAGCAGCCTCCAGTCTTGCTCACTAGTTCCCACACCTTCTCACCAATCCTTGCGACCTCTTCATCTTAGCCACCAACACACTGCCATCCTCACCAACACTGACACCCACTCAGTAACCCCGGTATTCTATCACCAAACCTCACACTCCTTCACCAGCTCCCAATCTCTTTCAGCAACCTCTGCCTTCCTTCATCAACCACTAAGTTGCTTCACCAATCCCAGCATTCCTTCATCATCTGCTACTTTCCTTCACAAATCCCCACACCGCTTCACTAACCTGTACATTCCTCCATCAACTCCTACATTCCTTCATCAACCCCCGCATTCTTTCACTAACCGTCACATCCTTTCAACCGATCCTCAAATTCCTTCACCAACCCCCACATTCCTTCACCATCACCCAGAACCCTTCAGCACCTCCCACACCCCTTGGCCACTAGTATAATGCCGTGATACGGAATAACGCCGCACGATCCACAAGTTGTCGTGGTGCGTCAGGTGTAGTAATGCCATGGGTCACCAGCCTTGTTAAACCACCGATAAACACGGCAGCGTATATAATCATGCCGAAAATATTCTGCCCTGTGACCGGTAAATAGATCACTTGTGTTCCACCCTTTGTTCATCCTCACCGAGAACAACTGATAGGAATTGCGTGTACATACGATGACGAAACAAGAGCTGAAGTTTCTGCTGAAGAGAATCTCTGATGAGCTCACAGTAGGTAACGAATCTGGGAGTGGGAGACATGGCCCCCTGAGAGGAGTTTTACCAGGGAGTACAAAGTTTTTTCAGCCCCCCTTCCCTTCTCCATTAGTCATCCTGATTTTATCCACTACGGTTTTATGCCATTAGCTGTAAGGCCAGAAAGGTTATGGAAGAAGAGATAGAGTTGGAATGGAGCGCTCTGTTGAATTTCTGCGTTTTATGAGATCCCAGGAAATTTCCGGGCCCCCTTTTCGACCCTCGGGTCCGGGTACGATGTACCCCTTGCACCCCTCCTCTCAGAGGCCCTGGCGGGGGACACGGAGAATCAAAATACTGGCTCTCGCTACAGGGGGGAATAGAAATGTGTGAAGCGGTGACTGTGACGGCGAATGGAAAGAAGATTAAGGAATAGTATTTGGTTATGAGGATATATATGTAAGTCAGATAGAAGAGGAGGGAATTATCAACTTACTTATAATTGTTTCTTCCACTGCTACCCCCGCTGTGGGCGGTGGCGCAAAAGAGGTCCAGGGAGTGGGCCGCAGTGAATGAGTCATACAGAAGTGAAAACAAGATGTATGGTGTTAGTTCGGCTCATTGTGTGGTGATCTGGAACCATCATAATGACAGAAAGGTGACTTCCTTGGCACCAGCCAAAGCCGATATCAGCCAAAGTATAAGGTATCCTCAGCAGGAGCAGGAGCTACCTTGGCATCAACAAGATACGCTCTCACTACCAACATGAGCGACCTGAGCAACCAGCAGGAGCTGCAGACAGCATCTGCTAGACCCAGGGCCGGATTAGAGTGTCTAATGGTGGAGAGGTGAGGTAACGCGCACCTCACCCGTGTGGATGGGCCGCTGTTTTATCTGACACCCGCAGGAACTGCTACAGAAGGAGGAGGAACACAGTACGCATCTCTCCATAGCTCTCTTATCGTCATCGCAAGTAGCTCTTTTTCCTTTCGACCCACAGCCTTCCCACTTACCCTTTCCCCATTCACACTCTCCCATCACTCATACCTTCTCCACCCACATCCTCTCCTCCGCTCACCTCCTTCCCACACACACATATTCTCCCCAACTCACCTCCATCTCGCCCATACGCCCATATACTGTGGCTTGTGAGGTGTAAAAGTTCTTTTACCTGTTGGCTGAAAAAGTTTCCAATTCTTTCCTTCACTGAAGGAGTAACGACCCAGCACCAGTTATTTGTGGAGACTGAAGGATTCTACTCCGTCCTGCACCACTCTCCGCACCTAGAATTCAGATCAGTACATCAACTGAATACCGTGAATGTAATTGTAATGATACCGAACGTTTGGAGAGAGATTGACTGAAGCTGATTCAATTTTCATGAGCCGGGAGTTTACGTAACAACATACACGAGAGCTCTCGATCGAATGACTCTGAATCCTCTTGAAATGATTCCCATTAACACTTCGAGCTGGTCTAATGTGTCATCAGACTGCAAATGAAATTTTCCCATTTTCACCTGAATTTTACGATTATTTCATCCAGCACACATAGCAACTTTAATTATACATACTACGTATTTTTCGTGTTGAATATAACACTTATCGCGTAATGAATTACTAAGTTAATATAGAAGTTCAGATATATATCAAAAATTTTTTCGGAGAGTGGCGAAGCGCTTTACGAGCGCCAAATTAAAAACACTTGCAGAACCCTTGTGATCTTATGACCCCTGCTGCTGACGTCACCTTCCCCACTGTTGCCAGGCAGCTACTGGCACCACTACCCTGTAAGGCTTGCCGGAACCAGGTGAATGGTAACATTTGGCCTGAGATATTCTCTACAGAGGTGTATCTTAGAATATCGGGGTAATGCTGCGTTCTGTCTTTCACTTACTAGAAATGATAAGCCTATATATGTATATATTCCCTTTGATCCACGGGAAAATGAAACACGATAAGTTCCCAAGTGCACTTTCGTATAATGATCACATCATCTGGGATGGAGATACAAGAAAGAAAAATATAACAGTCGGTTGATTTACAAGGAAGAGACGCTATTTTGATAAAAAAAATGGCGTCCTAGCTAGGTCTCCTCCTGATATCTCCCCTGATGATGTGATCATTACACGATAGTGCACTTGGGAACTTATCGTGTTTCATTTTCCGTGGATCAGAGGGAATTTACTAGATCACGCG